>ML677397.1:0-205203 GCA_007922305.1 Dermatemys mawii | reverse complement strand
AGAAAGAAAGAAAGAAAGAAAGAAAGAAAGAAAGAAAGAAAGAAAGATCTTGCTATGTGGAGGAAACTACCCTTTCATTTGCAATGATTATTTAATCCCATTTAATAATAAAACTAATTTTTTTAAAAATCTCAGGTTAGGGACAAGTCTATCCTCTGTGAAGCCCCCCACTCCTGCCCCAAGCTGGGATGATTTTCACTGCCCTTCTCCAGGTGGGCTCCATTTCTGACCTTTCTTTGGGTGTAGGTTTGTTTTTGTGCCCCCTGTCACACCAGTGACTCTAGGATCTGCCTTGTGGGAGCATCAGTTACACCAGGTACAATAGCATCCAAGGGCAGGTTTAGGCACCATACACCCTCACCTGTCCTTAGAAACCCCGGCTCCCTTCACAATACACACTTTTGTGACCTTTCTCCCACTGTGCAGTGAATCACCTGCCCAGGTGGCACCCAGCTGCCTGGGTGTCGGGCTGCCAGGGCCACCCCCCTGCAGACTGCAGAAGGGGCACCCAGGGGTGCCGAGGAGAACTGTCTCCCTGCCCCAGAGGGGGCCCGTCGAACGGCTAGTTCTGGACTCGGCCTGAAGGCGGCGCTCTTTGCTCGAGGGCCAGAAGCTGGCCACGTGGCTGGCGAGTGGCCTAGGGCCTGTCCCGCCCTTCCCCTGCTACAGGTGGCCCCGGCTGTCCCTCTCGCTCCTCTAACTTCTCTGCAACCGAGGGGAGGAAGAAAGAAAACAGCCCAGTCCCGCTGAGCCGGGCGGGGCCGCGCTGGCCCCCAGCTCCAGTGGCTCAAATTCCCTCCCGGGACTTCCTGATTCTCCAGCCCTGTTGAGACCTGTTCGGAAGCAAACCCCAGAGGCGCTTATGGCGTGTAAACGCCCCGTCCTGGCCCCCACTCCGGCTCCCTTCGCCTCTGGGTTGCTGCCACTTTTCTCCCGGCCGGGCCCCTCTACTCAAGCGAGTCGGGAAGGGAGCCCAGCGCCCTCCCCACTCCCCCAGGGAAACGGGCCGGGCAGCTGGGTTCACACGAGCCCAGGGCAGGAACGGGAGCGGGGCGCGGATGGTCACTCACAACCTTTGCAGCCGCTGGGCTCCCTCTAACCTCCGGTGCTCGCGGGGATGCGCCCGGGAGGAAGCGATGCAAACACTGGGGGGGGGGGGCGACCCCCCGCACCGGTGGGACCCCCCGCAGCTAATGGAGCACGTGGGGTGGTTTAGCCTCCCTGCCGTGCAAATGATGAGCCCCTACTCCAGCCATTTTATAACCTGCCATAAACACCTCGCTCCATGTCCCTTGCAGGGCGAGCGAACAAAAGCCGGGCCCAGCTGCCACGAGCCCTGAGTTGTAAAACCCGGCTACGTGCCAGGGGAGAAGGTAGCCCACGCTGGCCAGCTGCAGGGACTGTGCAAACGCTGATTACAAGACACCACCCTGAACGTGGGAAAGCTCCTGCTCTTTGGCTGGTGACCACGGAGGGGCTGGCAGAAAGACGGTCCCAACAAAAGTAGCCTTCGCATCCCTCCAGCACTGAACCACCCCCCAAATCCTGCCACCCAGATTCCAGCTGCGCATCACAGCTCCTCCCCTGACTAGCTGCCAAGATGTGCCCTCGGTTTTCACACCCACCACATCCTCATTGAGGGCAGCACAGGCTGACCATGACACTTACCCCTGCTGTGTGACAGGCCAACGCCTGCAAGGTATCAGATCCTCTTGCACCCCAAATATGTGCCCCTGTTTCAAATCAATACACACTGAATGTATATGTTGCTAAATCCCTAGATTCACTACCTGTTTGGGCTCCAAGGTGAACAAATCCATATTTAAGTGGGCTATAGCCCATGAGAGCTTATGCTGAAATAAACTGGTTAGTCTCTAAGGTGCGACAAGTATTCCTCGCTTTCTTTAATCCATATTTGTATTTGATGGAACAATGTGCTGTTTCAAAGGAATTAAAATGACATCAAGGTTGCTTTAGATTAGCTGCACCCCTCTTAAATGCCTCTGAAAAATCACCCAGTGATGCTACATTGGCAGCATCCATCTTAAACACTTCAAAAAGAAAAGAAGGTACAGAGCAGCTTTTACACCGCTCACTCCATTATGTTTAAAAGGACAGTGAGTATCTGATCAGCTGCCCTTCCATGGAAATTGGATAATAAGAGAGCAGGGACTGTTTATCAGTGGAAGCCATTTGAAATCTGGTCACAAAGGCTCAAATCCTCAAAGAAATCATTAGAAGTTAGGAGCCTAAATACCTTTTGAGTATCTGGGCCACATGAACTAATACCCAAAACATTTGGTCTTCCTTGTTAAGATAAAGTCATTTTTTCTTAAGACTCATAAACCAATTATATCTGATCTCGGCAGCTTTCCTGAGCAATTGTCCACATTTTCCAGTTACAAAAGGGAAATCTAATACAGACTTATTGAAGCATTTTCCAAGGTAAACCCCCTTGGAACATAAACAGGATTCTCCCATGCCTCTAGCTATCTACAATATATATTTCAAGCCAAGTAGAAGCCAATGTCATAGCTAGAGGAAGAGAGATTTCCTAACTTTTAAAATCAAGTCCCATTAGTGGAAATCAGTCCATTTCTGCAAGAGGATTTATACTGCATGTGGAAACATATGTAGTATTCCTTTCACAAAATATCCACCTTCAAGGTGTGTCTTAAAGCAAAGCATGTTGTTTTTTTAGAGTACATTATGGTGAAAAGCAGATGTAAAGCAGAATTATTAATATGGGGACATTATATCTGTTTTATACTTATACTGAAGTTAGGGTCTCTCTCTCCTGTTATTCTGCTCCAGTATTTGGCCCAACAAAAGTAATCGGTTTTTGCATGAAAATGTTTCAGGGTTGAAATAGGGTCATTTCTGAGACCACCTCTGTACCACTCCCTAACACAAATCAAGTATATTTGTTGAACTTAGAAATAAAAAAGAGTAACAATAGCTAAATTAAACTGCTGGTAGATGATTAACAGCCTACCCTGCTTTCTGCTTTAAGCAGCTATTCCTGGTGAAGGGCATTAACTGCAGTGCATAGGGAATGTTTACATACAGTGTAAAAAAATTGGGATTCTATACTGATTGTTCAGTGTTGGCCAAAAACATGTCAAGCTACCCTTGGCTAGAACTAAATTGGCTGTCCATGCAAGGATCCCCAAACAGGTCAATTTTGGGGGCTCTAATCTGAAAGAGGCCACTTTATGGAATAGGTGTAAAGATCATGAACTGGGGAAAATTCAAATAAAATCCAATGGCGAGCACAAATGGGGGATGAGGGAGGGGACCAGAGTGAAATAAAGGCCCAAGTTGGTCAGTGACAGCTACTCTGGTGCCCCAGACAGTGTCTCTAGTATGCCACGCCCACCTACTACCAGTTTGCTCCAAAAATCCTCAAATTTACCCTTAAAATGTGAAAAATTGTGCAAAAATCACCCTGCTCCCTTGCAGAAAGTCCTTTGCAGCTAGCAAGTGAAATATGAGAGAACTAGAGCCAAGTGTGTGTATCTGAGATGAAAATACTGACCAGGTTTCGGGGCATCTGCTTTGTTTGTGGAAAGGTGGATAAAATGTTCAAAATGTCCCAAGAGCAAGGAGTGGGGAAGGCCCCACCACCAAATCTTATTCCCCAAGACCCTCTGCTACATGGGGATGTGCTGGGTTTCACAAAAAGATAGCCCATTTTGTTAAGCCTTTGAATATTCAAATTGAAAGTATCGCGCAATCATTGATTGTCAAATCATTGGTTTCTAGAGGTTTTAAATACTTGGCATTAGGGGAGAAAAACTCAAACTTATATCTGTAGGTATAAAACATTAATATTGTTGGTCTCCACCTGGAATTTTCACAATGGTATTGGGTATTCTTTTTTCAAATTTTAAAATTATTGTATTTTTGTTCCCTTTCCCCGCAGCATCTAGGAGCCCAGGTGGTTGATTCTTCTGCTGCAACATCAACTGTTATAAAAGTTGCTTCTTCTTTCAGGTCAGAATGTCTGGTAAGTTCAGTTTAAACCTTTTCTTCATGAATTTGGGGAATGTTTTAATTATCCTCCATTTTTGGTCATTTTACCTTCAAAATGGGGAGGGAGGGAGAGAAAGAAAAAGTTAATATTTGTATAATGGGAAGTGCAACCAAATCAGTTTTTTAAGTGGATAGAAGGGAAACTGATCATATGCAATACACATTATATGTAGAATAATACACACACCCAACGCAAGATACAGGGAAAAAGCAAACGTGGTTTGTGCACAGGAATGCAGGGGCCCTAAATAACCATTGTTAAAGTATTTCAGCCTTTTTAAAAATGCTGCTAATCTCTAACATGCTTTGCAAATTCGGTGCCTTTAGCCAGGGCTCCGGGGAGCGCAGATTTCAGGGTTAAGGTGCCCAATCGCGGGTGCAATTTAAGACCCAGGCAACGTAAATCGGCGCTCCCAGGTGATTAGTTGTGGATTTTAATATTCAGGGACGATCTGCCCTGAGTGGGACTCAGCAGGCCCAGGGCTCCCCTGAGCCAGCCCCCGGGGGAGATGCTGCACAGGCAGGGAGAGATCTCCCCTTTCGGGGGGAACGTGCCTCCTACACTAGTTCCCCAGTCGTCCCCCCGCCCCAATATCCTGGTGCCACGTCCGCTGTGACCAGAAGTGGCGCTGCCGGGCAGCAAACACCCCCGCGGGCCATGAGGGTGTTGGGGGGAGGGGGGCTGATCGCCCCCAGCTCCAGCGCAACCCCCAAACCCCCTCCCTAGATATCTGCGCCGAGCTCACACCGGCTCTGCGCCTGCCCCGGAGAGGCCAGTGACTGCGTTATGGGGTGGAGGGGGGGGTGGTGTAAACCTGGGGAGGGGCACCTGGGGGAACAGCCTTAAATGATCGACGGGGGACAGCCCGGCCCCAGGGGGGGGGGGTGTCCCAGACTGATGCGGGGTGGGGGGGCAGCCTCCGTGTTCACCTCCGGCAGGTGTGGGGCCGGAGGGGAGCCGCGCTCCCGGGCCAGGCTAAGTGGGGATTAGGGGAGCCGGGGTCCGGGCAGGACAGGGGGTAGGGCAGCCAGGCCGGGAATATTGCGGGGAGCGGGCGCAGGGGATACGAAACGTCGGGGGGCCCCCTCCCGGCCCAGGGGCATGCGGAGCTCTGGCAGGGGGTCCAGGGACACGGTGTCCCGGCGCAAAGGACGCGGAACCGGGCATCCCGCGGGTGCGCAATGGCGCGGGGGGAACCGGGGATGCGGGGCCTGCCCCCCGTCCGCGATCAGAGCTACTCACAGCGCCAGGCTTTCCCGGCCAAGGTGCAGGGGGATCCCAGACCCCGAGCTGGGACCCGCCGCTTCCGGAAGGTGCCCGGCTGCGCCGCAGCGGCCTCCAGCTCCGCGCCGCGCCCGGGAGTGGAGCTGGCTGGGGGCCGCGGGCAGCTGCGCACGGGGCCCTGCGCATCCCAGGCCTGGCGGGGTCCCACCCCGGGGCGCCCCCCATCTCCCCGGGACGCCCCGCCCGCAGGGCTCCCTGCGCACCTCCGCCCGGCTTCCCCGCCTGGGGGGAACGTTGGGGTCCTGGGGGACCCCCTGAGCCCGGCCGGGGTGCAGCCACGGGGCCCGGCTAGCTAGGTCGAGCCAGCCCCCAGGCGGAGAGTGCCTGCAACGCAGGCCTGTGGGGACCCCCTCCCTTGCCTCCCACACTGTCACCTGCCTCCCGCTGAGCCACAATTAACCCTAGTTCAGCGCTCAGCCTGGCTTGAGGCTCGGACAGGCTCTGTCGCCCCCCCCCCCCCCCCCCCCCCCCCCATGGATGCTGCGGTTTGCCAGGAAGGTTAAATGAAGCAGGGTAGACCGCAGGCAGCGTGGAGTGAGGGGTCTGTCCCAGTCTGCTCACCTGCGGACCTCTCACATTTCCACTTAGCCCAGGCAGGACCCTGCCTCTCTGTTGGCCTGGCCCACTTCCCTCTGAAGTGGGTTTGGGCCCAGGCCCTGCATCCCTAGTGCTGTATGCCACTGGTGGATGGCAAGAGTCAGTATCTTTTCCCTTCGGTCAGTGGAAGACCCGGATCCTAAAAACCCTTGTGCAGGCGGATAATTGTACTATCTATACTGGGAAGATGCAACATCCAAAAGCACAGTAACTATCATGAGGTTAAATATATTTTTGACTACAGTGTGGGCAAGGCCAGGAGTGTTAGCTGGTTGTCTGGGAGTAGCCGCAAGCAGCTAATGTGTTAAACAGGACAGGAGACTGTTTGGATGCATAAATCTAAGCAGGTTTGCTGGATCAGGGCCTAAAATGTCAGCCCTCCCAACAGGAGAGGTTTGGCACAGAGGGTTCCTGTTAAATGTTTCTCTCCCTTAGATTCAAGGAAACATACTTCGCAGTTTTCAAAAATAAAATGAAACTAGCAGGATAAATAATCCCCCAAGAGCTGAGTTTGCAGCTCACGATAACTCTCTCCTCTTGATACCCCACTCATTGGCTGTGGTCTGCAACGAGGGGCTAGGATAGTTAATGCCAGGCACCCCATTAAAGACAAGGGGAGTGTGTAGGGCAGGCTGTCATTAGACAGGCCTGTGGCGCTGAGAAGAGGGACAGGTTCCTCTGTCAGTCTAGCAGCCCTGGCAGAGCAGGAGTGAAAGGTGGCAAGTGCCAGCCAGTGGTGGATCAACATATGCACTCTGCCTATGTCACAACAAAGGAGAGGCTGAAAGTTGCTGTTGGGGATCAAACAGGAAATAGATGGGTATGTTTTAAATACCCGTGCATAGCTAGGTAATTGCTCCCCATGGGGCTGTTCTATTGCCCCTCAAAGCAAGGATCAGGTAACGTTGCAGGGTCTCCAAAGGCAGAAGATTAGCTGTGAACCTGATCGTGCAAGCCCTTACTCATAAGTATTCCCATTGCAGGGAATAGGAGTAGGAGCTGGATCCTGAAATCAGATCTGTGTGGGTGGATCTCTGTGCACAGCTTCTGTGCCAGGTCTGATCACAGGACTGGGGCCACGTGACTAAAGGTTTGCAAGATTCAATCCCAGGTTTACAGTGTGTTTGTCTATTTTCCTGAGCCTCTGCAGGATCATTTCAGAGAGAAATATACTGAGTGCAAAATGAAGCAATTCTAACAACTGAACTAAACTGCAATGAGTGTTACATTTTTCTTCCACCAAGAGTGTCCGGGGTGGTTTCTTGTTAATAGGCAAATTCTTAACTACTCCAGATACAAAATTCTGACTAAGCCAGTGAGTGGCAATTGTTTTTGCTGATTGATGGAGGCCCACGTGCATGTCTGAAACAAACTGGAGTTGTAGAGAATGACCCCTCTCATTAAAATAGGAAAGAAAACTGGGTATCATAGAGTGTGTGATTCTTTAAAGCGCAATCATTTTATTCAGAGTATTGTTTAGTCCTATAAAAGAATAACTACCCACATATTTGCATTGTTTTTATTCCTGTTCTCTACATGGTGGATGAACGCTGTCCCCATGTCTGTTTCCTGGACTGAACACTTCAGGATATTGTAGAGATTCAAATTTAGGGTGACCAGATGTCCCGATTTTATAGGGACAGTCCCGATTTTTGGGTCTTTTTCTTATATAGGCTTCTATAACCCTCCACCCCCTTCCTGATTTTTCACACTTGCTGTCTGGTCACCCTAAATTAATTTGACCCTGTGGTCCAGCAGATAAGGCTGGGAATGGGAATACCCGGGGTTTATTTTTGGTTCTGACACTGACTTACTATGTGATTTTATGCACATTCCTTAGACCCTCAACCTGGAAACACTTACATACGTGCTTAACTTTGATGGAAACTATTCACAATATTAAAAGTTTACCATGTGTGTAAAGTGTTTGCAAGATTGGGGTCTTAATATCTCTCTGATTTTTGTCTTCCCATCTATACAGTGGAGATAATGTATTTGTCTTCCTTTCTAAAGTGTTCTCTGAATGTTAGGTGAAAAGCTAAGTGATATTTATTTCTCCAGCCTTTATTACTAAGCAAAAAAAAAACTCTTAAGGAAAAAAGAAAACTTGGTCACAATTATATTTATTATATATTAAGGGTACATTTGCAAATAGTCTACAAAGCATTAATTAATGTTACAAGCATATTACAATCATGAAACAGGTATAAGTCATGGTTACTAGGGACCTATGGCATTCTGTAATAACTAACTAGCCATTTATTAAAACCTCTGTTCATAATTTATAAGCCCTTTACAAACTCTTTGTAAATATACCCTTTATATAAAGTGTGACCGAGAACACACTGAATTTACTTTTGGATATTTTATATCTCACCACTCTAAAGTGCCAGCTTTGTTGTTTTCATCCATGCAAATTCATTTTTCAGGAAAACCCAAGGTGTATCAAGGTGTTCGAGTAAAGATCACTGTGAAAGAGTTATTGCAGCAGAGGAGAGCACGACAAGCAGCAGCTGATACCACTGTGAGGACAAAATACTAGCTTCTTCCATGTTGTAATTTAAGAATAAGAAGCAATTTCTCTTATTCTCTCTTCCATTGACTTAATGAACTCAGAGCAATAGGAGCAGAGGCTTCTGATGCAGGCAGAACTGAGAGCTTGTCTTCAAGGGGAAATTGACCAATTTAGCTATTCCAGAATAACTCCCCCAAGCTGGATGCTCTGTTCTGGAATAAAAATTACTTTGTTCTGGACTGGTTTCTCTGCTCACTTTTATTCCAGAAGATAGTGGCCCTCTTCCCCACAAGGGAGTTATTCTGGAACAGCTCACTTATATTGGAACAACAGCTCTGGAATAACTCTGCTGGTCAGTTTCCCCTATGTAGACAAGGCTTGACAGACAGGGCTGCTCAGAATCTCTGTGCAATAGCAGGGAAAAATGTATGTTCTATCTGATGCAAACAAAGCCCCCGTTGCCTGCTTTGAGGACCCTCCCATGTAAAGCTCTGTGTTGTACTAAGGCTACCAACGTGTTCTCCCCTCCAAGAGGTAGCTCTCAGAACCCAAAAGAACATCATTCCTCCTCCCACCAAGAAACCCTTAAAGACCTTCCATTGTTTAGTGCTAATTCAGTCATCAGCCAGGGGCTGACGGCACCAGCTCTGCACAGCTTCCAGCTTTTGCTGGCCCCGGGGGAGGGTGCACAACGAAATCTTCCCATGGCTGAAGTGCTGGCATCATACTGCTCCTGATTCCTGCTGGCCTAGGAAGGAGCGTCTTCGCTTGGATCCCCAGTGGCTAGAAGCCAGCTCCAAAACCAGTTGAAATCAATGTGAGTCTTTCCATTGACTTCAGTGGACTTTGGATCAGGTCTCAAAAGCAGTGGTTCAGTAGAACTCTCAGGTACTGGTGGCCTAAGAGCAAAAGGCCAAGCTCTGCTCTTGCTAGGTGTGCTGGATCCATGCCCAGGAATGAGCTCTGATCCCCAGTGCATTGTTCTGCCACTGCACAGCTATTACCATGTGCAGAGGGAGTTTCTCCGTGAAATGAATTTTCCCAAGGGGCAAAACTCAGTTTATTTTCTTTCCTGATATGGAAATTTAAGAATGAAGAGAAGAATCAGGAAGAATCTGTAGCCTCTCATTAGAATCAGCTACTATATCATGGAGCTGGAGGGGAGCAAATTTGTTACCACTCTTTAAAAAAAGGCGTGAGGGGTGATCCTGGCACACCTTACTTCATTATCAGGTGAATCAAACTAAACAATAATTAAAACTGAAATTACAACACACAATACAGGGAAGCCCCAGCCTGGCTTCTGTGAAGGAATATCACATCTCTGTAATCTGTTGTAACTGAGCGTGTTAGCAAAACTGGAGAACATCATGTAAGTGCTAATCATGTCATTCTTTCACAAAGTGCCTCACAAGAATTTAGTCACCCTGGGGTTGAAAGGAAAACTGCTGTCAGGGGTTAGAAACCGGCCAGGAGACAGGAGCAGGGAAAAACGGACAATTTTCAACATGACCAAACGTTGAGAGTCCAATTATCTGTCCCAAGACAGATGTTTATCGATGATCTAGACAAGGGGTGAACAGTGTGATAGCTGACATAAAATTAGTTAGGTTACTGAACTTTGGAAGTTATGGTGAGGAATTTCACAGCCAGGCTTGGTGAATGAGCAACAGACTGGCAGCTGAAGTTCAGTCTTGCCCGATACAAGGTAGTTTCCGGTGCCCTGTTTTAATGTGCATGCATCTTCTACCTTTGTTGTCTCAAGGGGATAATTTTTCTCCTTTAACATTTTTCTTTTCAGTTTCTTAAGGCTGGTAACAATGGAAATGTCGACTTATCTCTTAACCTGTACTAAAAAACTCCTAAAAGGTGTTTGAAAATTTGGGATTTTTATAATGGATAATGCAACTTCATTAATATTTTTTTAAAAAACAACCTCAAAGATGTATTTCCTTTTATCTTGAAAGGAAGTTAGAAAGTGAGTATGAGCAAAGAGCCATTTAAACAGAGTTTGATCCCATTCCCATGTAAATAAATGAACACACTTTACTGGTACAGGATCAAGCCCTTAATGCAGGACGCTCTGGCTGCAATCCAGTAAAGCACTTAGGCATGTGAATAGGCTCACTGTGTGCTTGAAGTTATGCACATACTTAAATGCTTTGTGGAATCAGAGCTTAAAGGCATTTCAGTACAACTAGGCTAAAACCCTAACTATTTGGAGAGAAAGAAAGGGGTTAAGGAGACCTATATACTGATGCATACTTGACACACACACACAGAACACTCCATTTCTCTTGTAAGTGAGCCCCCTAGCCCAGGCTGCCCTGTGTTTTTGCATAAAGAGGTTGGTAAATCATTACTGCTTCCTGGTTCATGACATTACAGCCTGGATGGTTTTCAGATTTAATCTCCCACCTTCTGCTCTCTGGAGCGGTTGATTGCATAAGAAGCTGAGCAGACTGCAACCTGCAACCACAAATAAAGAGGCTTGGTGAATGGAGCCCTCTAGCACTGAAATGCTGCAGTATACTTGTCTCTTAAGTGTAAAGTCACTCCTTCCATCTTCCTCTATAAAATGGCTAAGTATTTACATACTCTCTAAATGTTCCAGCTAGATGTTAAGAGGCTGGACTGAACTAGTCTTAATTTACTATTCACTCAGTGTTTACACAGTGATTGTTCCATCCACTAAGGAGACTCAAAGCTGATGGTGCAGGAGATGAGCTTTGTGCTTAATAGAATTTATACTGGTTATTATTTATTTGCATTGTGGAGGACCCAGGGATCAGTGTCCCATTGTGCTAGGTGCTGTACACATATGTAATGCAAAGCTAGACTTCAAAGCGTTCTGCAGGACAGAATCTGCAAGTTAACTAAACTAACTCTACCATTAGTGGGAAGGTTATAGCAACTACATATTGTGTATGTATAGACAAAACGGAGAGTATCAACCTTGCCAACTCTTCCAGAATGGCCAGGATTCAAATAATGCTTTTTTTCCTCCCATGGAGAATAATTACAGTTTAAGTGTTAAATAACTGGGCAAATGTTAGAAAGTTCTTGATAGGAAAATCAGCCACTCTCTAACTCAGGAACATGAATGGAAGCAATGAAGCTCTGGTCAGCATAAGTTAAAACCATCTGATCAGAAGAAGCCACAGTCTGACTAGCTAGAGTGAAGCCCCATTGAAGTCGATGGCAAACCTCACTTTATTTTCAGTGTCACCAGGATTTCACCCATAATGTTTGATGTGATTTTCTAATGGGCTTATTGATTTGTAAGTTTCAGTTTACAAATTCTCAGAGAAAACAACATTATCAGTTTTCTTCTAAGTGTTGCAGTATTAGAGTAATCACACTTGTACATTGCAAAGTGAAGTGTGCAATAGAACAATTCAGTCTGGTGCGCATGTGTGGTGCTACACAGGGTAAGCTGCACTTTAGTTTTTGGCTGTGTTTTTAACATGTTAGCTAACACGATTGTAAATTGTTCTTACTCGTGTTGAACCCTAGAGTTTTTTTTGTGTTATGTCCACACTAGAATTTACAGTCCTGCTAATTAACAAATGTTAAAACATGACTAAAAATTCAAGTATAGACACATAATTAATAGCAATGGAACAATGGAATGGAATGCACATCAGAGGAGTTACATATTTAGAACAATTCAGTGTAATGCACATCTATTGTTATCTGGGTGGTGCTCTGGAACAATACAATGTTATACAGATTGAGAGTGCTACATAACTAACAGACCAACTGAATGTAATACACACAGAGGTAATAAAAACAACAATCATTAATGTTTTCATAAGTAAGTTTGAAAAGTAATTGTGACCTACCTCAATGTTCAGGAAAAAGATCTCCTTTGATCTTTTAAAGCAGAAACACTTGCATTTGCTATTTCCCTTCTGTTCTGTTTTGTCAGGTTTCCCGAGGCAGCAGCAGTGTCCAGTTTCCAGAATCTGTTTCTCCTCCCTGCACAGGTTGGTACAAAGAGCATCTCCCTTCTCCCCTCCCCCACCTATTCCTCCAGTCCAAGTCTTTTTAGCCCTCGATGCAAGGCTTGAGGCAGGCACTACCATTTAATTAGGAATCCAACCAATCAGAACCTGAAAAGTACTCACTAAATGCAGATGAGGATTCAGTAAGACAAGCAGGGTACATTTCATCCTCACTCTAGCAGAAATTTTGTTTTCATATCCATGTAGTTTGCCTTTTCTACAGAGGATCAAGGCTCCAATTAATCAGTAATATTTATTACCAGCAGAATAACGCTGCCATGGTGCCTTCATCAAGATTTCCATCTCTTGGTACTGCCTTTATCTGATTGTCAGGTGGGACCAGAATTCTTAAAGCATTACTTGTCTTTGCTGATCATTTAGTTTCCAGCAAAGTCAGTTGTTCTCTTTCCCCTTCTCCCTGTAGAGTTCAGAAGGGGTGTCAGTCATTTAAATAGAGCTGCATATACAGCTCCTTCCTGGTTGCCACCAATATCCAGGAGTTGGGAGAAAAAAATATTAGTTTAGACTTTTCAGATCTTTTATTCTCTAGATGTTGGTAGCTAAGAAATCCAGAAAGTTTCCGCTTTCATTTGTACATGTGTGCATGCATACATTGTGTGGATAAGGAAATGCTTAAATAATGAACATTTGGTGTTTAAATTTGCTTATGTTAATATAGAAACTTGAGACGCACATAACCTTTTTCAGGCTGGTAAATCTTTCTCTTTCTTTTGGGTGCATGTTTTTTGCCACACTGTCCAGTTAAACACTTTGGTCCCAGTCCTACAAACACTTACGCATGAGAGTAATGTTACACATGCTAGCAATCCCATTGAGATCAAAAGAACTACCTTTGAACTTACCTGCACAGGTAAGTGTTTGCAAGATCAGGGCTTTGTTATTAACTGAGTTTGCGAACAGCTGAATTTAGCATGAAATGCAGTCAAGTCTAGAGGGCCAAATTCTTATTTACATCTGGTAATTACCAGAGTACTGTGGTGCAAAGAGGCCTTGCTGTAAGTGAAAATCTAGCCCTAGAGCCTTTTTGACTCCTGCCATCTTTCAAATGACACCAGTTGAACCTAGCTTTGTATCATCTACATACTTGCTAAATTTTTCAGAAGTAATTTAGGGACAGCTCTGGTCTCTCTGCTGCGTGTTTTGCCTCTGTCCTTGCTTATGAAGAGGAGAAGCAATTTTTTTGTTTTAATGGAGACGTGCATCCCTGGAACATGGAGCTGGACACCCTTGCATTACGTGCTCTCAGGGTTGCTTTGGATTTACTTTCAGTCAGGGTGGGTTTTTCAAAGGAGTCTAAGGGAGTTGGATCCCACACTTTTCAATAGTACTAAGTGACTTAGAGCCCAAGTCCCTATGGGAAACCAAGGGGACTTAAGCTCCCTAGTCATTCAGGCAGTACTGAAAAATTCCTCCCAGCCCCCACTGACTTTCAGTCTAAACTTGAACTTTGTCCATGTCTCGACTCACTGTGTTCCATGGGACTGGTTGCTGTGCAAGATGCTGTTCAGCATAGACCAGGGTATCACAGTCTGACCCAAAGGAAACATACAAGTAGCCTGGCCTCTCTTTGTAAGCACAACTATTGAACCATCTCCCCTTTTCCCCTCCTCTTCTAGCACCTTATTTTGATGCAGAACCTGTCTCTTCTGCCCCCAACTATTTCCAGCCATGGCAGTTTCCAAATTGCATTTCCTGTGAAGAAAACCCAAGTTATTTGGAGCAACTTGTTGATACTTATCTCCAGAAAGAACCACCCATGGACCCATCCCTGAGTGCTCTACAGACTTCTACCCACTATAACCCGGACACCTTCCAGTCAACCCCTCTCTGCTTTAACCAGAGCCTTGTAAGTTGGTTGTGTTCTTTACTGAGCTTGGACTGGTGGTGTGTGTAGCTTGTACCACCTTGAGAGAAATCACCTAAGCACATCCAGCAAGGAAATCAAGAAGGAAAACAAAACGGGCAAAATAAAAATCCCTGCTCCCTGCGGCTCTGGGCTATTTTTGAATACTTAACTTGTTTCATGAGCATCGTTCATTTCCAACAACTCCACAGCTGGAGGGGAGAGTCTGGGCTTCCATGTATAATTGGAGCTCTCTCATGCCCTCTCCCACAGGAGCAGAGGCTATGAGGAATCAGTTAATCCTGACTTGAGGTTGCAGAATTGAGGAGTGTCACTTCCAATACCCTGTTCTCCCCTACCTGTATTCCATGGCACCTCTTTAGGGAGGGGTCAGGGAACAACCCCAATCCACCCCCTTGGATCCTAAGGGTTAAATTAATGCCACTGACATATTCATGCTTAGCAAGATAAGAACCGCCAGACCAGGTCAGACCATTGCTCCGCCTGGTCCAGTATCCTGTTCTGATAGCTCCCAAGGTAGGTGCAAGAAACCCTGAAGTGGGCAATAATGAAATAACCTGCCCACTACAAAGTTCCTTCCTGACCCTCCTCAGGTGTGGTTGGCTTATGCTGTGAAGCAGGAGGGTTTAAAACTGCATGTAGCTAGCAGTTAGAAAACAGATACGTTTGTAACATGCCATTTAGTGACATGCTTTCTACATGCTCATGGCAGGAGGTTTAAAGGACCAACACCAAACGCAGAGTGCAGTGTTCTCAAATATTCCTCAGAAAAAATTGTGGCAAGGCCAGTTACCCCACTGATGTTTTGGCAGAACTTGCTGTTCTCCACCAACTTGTATAGAAAAGAACTGGTGCAGAGCAGCCCTTGTTCAGGGCTATCACATGGCGTAACTGGGACTTTTCTTTAGCATGCTCCCTTGTTGAGCACTAAGGTGCCAACCCTGCAGTGACTTGTATCCAGATGGACCCCTCTGTCAGCATAGATGTTCACTGAAGTCATTGGGACTCAGAATGGGTGCAGAGGTCCTTATGCACAAAGCTCACTGTAGGATCAGGGCGGTGCTTTCGGAAGAACCACACGCACATTCTGACATCTTGAGGAGTTCCCAGTCGCTTTGTGAAGCCCATTGATTTCAAAACTCCGGCACTATCAATGGACCAGCGTTACTCCAGAATGAGGTGTGATGTGGTTGTGCATTCAGGGCCTTGTCATTATGGATGTATTTTTTCAGGTCTGCGTAGTTATTTGAACGCCCATTATTACAGACTTCATTTAACACCACATTTTATTTTCTCTCCATTTTTATAGGTTCCTGGATCTTCTGCCTCATCTGACCTGTCCAGCCCATTAGACTATAGCTACTCCCCACCTCAGCTGCCTCCTTTTGCTCCACTGAACTACAGCCCTCTTTCTCTTCTAGACACCACGAACTACGGCTATCCTCTAGAGGAGTGCTCACATCCACAGTACAGCTGCTCCCCCTCGGCCTGTTACTGCTCATCCTGTGCCTCAGAGCACTTGGATACATTCAGAGTATCAGAGTATTTCCCCTACCCAAGTGCAGACTGTATGGACTATCCTGGTACCACGACAATGACAGATGATTTCTTTAGACGGGATAGAAACTACGACATCTGCTACAGTTAATGGAGATGATGGTTTGATATATATGTACATATGTGCAGGTATCCAAATCAGCTAACTGCCTATGAACTATGCAAAACATCACTGTGTAGCACAAAGTTCAGTTTACTCTACACTACTTAGCATGGTATGCTCCAGGTGTTAATTTAGTCCTCAGACGTAACAATGTTTTAAGACTCACAGCATTGCTACGGTTGTCCTTCTGTCTTGTATTTCAAACAAACAAACAAGCTTTCAGTCACTGTTTCACTAAACAAGTTTTTGTTATTACAAATAAAGAATTTTGTACAGATTTCTGGAGCACATTCCTTCCCATTAAGTTTATAAAATATTCTTTAGGTTATTCTGAGGAAATCTAATTTTTTTCCAGCCTCTGGGTTTGGGGGAGGGGGGCTCGCTTCTGCCATAATCAAAAGTCTTGCTCTTGCAAATACATATTTATATGAGTAAATTGGGGTCTTTCATATGAAGTCAATGGGCCTCCTGGGATTTGAAAAGTTACTCAGTTGTGCGATTGCTGGATCAGGGCCAAAGTTTTCTCTTCCAATCCATTTCCTATATTTCCCATCTGCTCTGAAGAGTGAGATGATTAACCAATAAACATCTGCTGTCCTTTTCATGGTACCTCTGTCACATGTTAGAATATACATGCAACCTTCCAACACTGAAGTACTCTCCTCCCAGTCTCCCCAGCTGTCGTTGCAACAATTGTTCACTCCCTTGGGTCAGACTAATCAAAGGCAGACATTTTCCCAGGTGGTTCCTTTTATCTTAGATACACAACAAGCAAAATGTTAGATTTTCTGCACCACTGAAATATCCTGGAACCTCTAAATATCACAGCAGGGCTGGGCTCTGGGAAGGAGACATCCACCAGGAATCCTGACCTCACAAAGTGCTCTTTCACCTGTGTGTAGAGGAAAACGTTTGGCTGGAATTTTCAAAAAGAGCCTAAGGGAGTTTTATTGCAGGGTCAATGCATCTACCCTGCAGGGGAAGGTGTAGTTGTGGAATGGGTAGGCAGACCAGGGCTAGCTTTAATCTAACCAGCCCAGGCAACAATAGTTGTGAAGACATGGCAGTGTGAGCTAGCAACATTTCATCTCAGATGCTATAGCTTGGAGCAACGCTTGCTGTTTGGGATTTTGGACCACACAAGAAGAAATGGGGACAAATTCTTAACTGGTGCAAATCAGCAAAATTGACTTCAAAGGATGTTGCATGTAGACCCTACATCTCTGTCTGAATTCACTGGAGCTATGCTGATTTACACCACTGAGGAGCTGGCCTATGGCATTTTAACAAACTGCAGGGTCTCTATGTCACTGTAGAAATGAAATCTCCTTAGGGCAATGCATCTTCCTAAAATGTCAGTCTGCTCAGAACCATTCTTCACTTTAAAGAACAGCCAGATGAAACAAAAAAGCAGCACTTTAATGATGATTTAATCTAAATGGACAAGATATGGTGTGATTAGATCTGCCAAGCCTTCTTGCTTCTGCACACTTTCAGCTCTCATTACAATTGTCAATCCAAGTGCCAGGGTTTTGAATAAGAAAATTCTCACATCAGATGCCTCATTACCCCAATGCTTGCAAAACCTCAGCTCTTTCCTCGCCACTGTCTCTGTGTTTTTTTTGAGAGAGCAGAAGGAGTAAGAATCACATTCAATTAATCCTCCAGCCACAAGTAGAATTTGGAAAGGAAAAAGCATTTCCCCAAATTAAATCCAAACAAACAAAAAAAGCCAATCTCCATTCAAATACATCTTCTCAGGTAAGAAAAAACATGAGAACCAAGTATAACTCACCACCCCAAGTTCAAGATTAGCCTTATTCTAAAACCAGTATATTTTCCTTCACAAGTTGTGTCTATTACTATTTTTCCATCCATTCTATTATCTGTAGCGTTATCAAATTCACAGTCCATTTGGGTCCATTTCACAGTCATAGCACATGATGAAAGCCACCTGCTAGGTCAGCCTGTCCACTGCCAATTTCCTCCTTGCCTCCTGCATCTCCATCCAAGACATCTCACCACTTTGAACCCACTTCTGCATCAAATCCTCATTCTTGCCCTCCAGACTCTACCTCCTGCTTTTTTCTCATCTCCTGCCACTCTCACTCTGCTAGTCCCACTTTCTTTCATTTCCACTGGCTCTTTCTCCCAGATGGCTCCCACCGCCACCTGCCTGAAATATCCTTCCTGGCCCGGTTCATCACATAACTTGTCCCTCTACTGACAAATCCTGCTTTTCCCACAGTCTCACTCTGCTATGTCACGCTCTGTTTGATGATGTACAAGAACGATGCTAGTGAATAAACAGAACACTTACAGGCACTAATACTAATTACAAAACAAGCCCATTCCTTCTCTCTGACCACCCATCCTCCCCTGTGCCTTGTATCACTCCCTGTATCGTATCATGTCATATATAACCACCCAGATCTCATACTTCCCATGGCAGGAACCGCGTCTGTTTTCTCTATAAAGAGAGCCACAAACATCTGTAGCATTAGACACAAATGTTTAACAATATCACAATAATGCAGCATGAAACTGTATCATTATTTGTGATGCAAGTCTGCTGGGGTGGTGGGTAGAGGGGGCTGGCACAGAAGCTGGATCTGCCTGCTTTTTATCGCAGAAGGACATTTGTCTGCTCATCAGCTATGGCCGGAATCCATCCCCTTCACACTAGCTGAGCGGTGCCAAAGGGACAGAGGACAAACTAGAATCTAGTCCAGGATATCAAAGTCAGCGCTCCTATAGTAACAGTATTCCAGCCATATTCCACACACAGGTATCTATTTAGCTGTTTATGCAGTAAAGCAAAATTCCACCTGTGCCCCGAGAAGGGGGCTGAGCTGCAGAATCCATAACTGAGAATTTCCTGCTGTTTGCATTCTCAGCCTTACTGCAGTGGTATACTGAATATATTAATAGATGAAACAGAGAAAGATTACCCGCTGGCTCAGTAAAACAGTGACCTCTGCTGGCAAAGGCTCCAGTATTCAGTTAACAATGCCATTTGAAATAAGGACCTGCAGTGCGATTTTTTATAGCTATCTTTTACAGATGGGGAACTGAGCCCCAGAAACACTAAGGCAATGATTAGACATGTGCTTCATTTTAAGAGCTGAGACCTGAATCCCGATCTCCTTAGTCCAGCATAGCCATGACCATCATTTCTCCCCAAAAGTTACTCACTATAGTTTGTCCTTCCCAAATATCTGGGTTACCGTGAGTATTTAGTGTCATTGTTAACAGAAAAAACTCGAGAACCGTTTCCTATATCTGTTAAAGTGTCACTAGAAAGCTTGTGGCTACTTGGCAAAAGCTCTGCAGATATAGCACAAGTCCTGACAGGAAGACAATACTCGGTGTTATATTTGAATGAGGCTATTTGCAGGAGAAAGCAAAGCTGCATTGCTGCTTGTGTTCCTCGTCACCCTTTACTGAGATTCTTTTTGAATGCAAAGGAATGGTGATGTACTGTACTGTACACAGGTGGGTTACCGACAAACTTTACTAGAGCTTGCCTTATTTGAAAGAGTTAAGTTCCTATATTCATCATGTAGCTCTTTTTTCCTCAGTCCCAGCTGAGGTTTCCAGGAGCTCCACATGCATAACAGTAATACTTGTAAGTGAATACAACAACTACAGAAACCTATATTAATCCAGCTGGCTCCCATTATTAACAAGCTGTGCTAGCCATAACTTTAATAGTGCTTCCTTCTAGATGCTTTAACTTTGAATTTTAATTTAAAAGCTTATGGTTGAGCATTCCCCATTAAGTTTTTTAAAAAATGCAAACGTTGAAGGTGCCTGTGTACCCTTGGATTGCTTGTGGGATTACAGATGGCAACGGAGATGGTAGTTTTCAGAGTTGTCTTTTTTCTCCATGGTGAAAAAAAAAACCCCACCAGCATTATTATTTCTTCACCTTCTAAAACCTACTGAATCAACTAGTGTGAGTTGAAAAGTTTTCAAAAAAAGCTTTTTTCTAATAAAAAATGCTGTTCATGAAATAGAATTGTTTGCTGGTCAGCCACAGAATATACTGTCTACAGACTTGTTACAATCTATGGAGGGCATTTTCCTTTCCTGGGGACTGAAATAGATTGATTTGTTACGGCTCGGATTTGCAGCCAGGTAAAGTTATATAGCGATAACCAAGATTCTAAAACAGTGGAAGGATGTTCCTTCTCTTGGCTGGTTTACTGAATGTAGCAGCAGTTTTCCAAAACCTTGGCTTGAAAAATTTGGCAATTTAGGTTAAAATCTATCATTCTGTCTGTGCAGATTTTTATCCTGTGCCCATCATCATATTACCTGAGCATCTGATTATATATTTCCAGTTCCTGGCCCCACACACTTGTTTATGGAAATCTGTCAGAATAATTACATGTAATAGAGGCTTTTAGAAATTAATAGTTTTAAGAGATAAAGGGTGAATTGAGATTGTCAAAGCCAACACAGGATATAGATGCTCAATTCCGATTAAAATTAATAGGAAGAAGGTGACCAAATCTGCTACTCAATTTTGAAAGTGTTTGACTAGTCTTTACAAATTCAGGCTAACAGTCTTTATTATATCTAATAAAATAATACACAAGAAAAGTTAAAGGAAAATGTAAAAATGCCAAGGTTAAACCATCCTTCACTGAATCATCTTCCTGGAATGAAATTAATAATTACCCACAACTTGTACTTAACATACTTCCAGCCAAGTATCAGAGGAACAGTGCCTGCTAGGAAATCAGCATGTGTGCTAAGCAGTGCTAAGGTGTGACAGATGTGTTGAGGCACATCCACATATTTTCTAAGTTTAGCATTAGGCATATGGCCCAGGGCTACACACTGACAAAATATTACAAGTTTATTTTATGGGGGTGTATATCTCCTATCTGATTGCAGTTACAGAGAATTTAAATAATAAAGATTAAATACTTTTTCTCAGCTAAGGATTGGCTGCATGCTGCTGGTAAATTATGTTTCTTGGTTATTCTATAAACAGTGATTATACACTACACTTTACCAGTGCTGCTTAACACTGGCATGGCAGTCAGTGAAATTATTCACAGCAATAAGCTCTAGACCTATTAGTAAACACTTGTAGGATCAAGAGCCCATTGTTATTAATTCACAGGCATTTGTTATTTGTATTACATTAATGCCTAGAGGTCTCCATGGAGATCAGAGTTATGTATTGTACAAACACCTGATAAAGAACAGTCTCTGCCCTTAAGAGCTCACAATCTAAGTAAGGAAGACAGACAAAGGGAGTATTTTTCCAATTTTACAGATGAGAAATTGAGTCCTGGGGCTTTGCCTACAGCACAGAGCTTTGCTGGTATAATAATGCTAGCATAGCTCCTCAGTGGAGACTTGACATAAGACAACAGAAGAAGCTCTTCCTACTCAAGATCCCCAGCTTTGTTTCTGGTCCATTGAAACATTTTGTTTCAAAAAAATCAAAGTCATTCATTCCAATTTCTACTTATTTTACATTATATCCAATTTTTAAAAATTGAAATGAAAGATCACAGTGAAACAGGAAAACGAAGTGTTCCATTCCAAAATGGACCCTAGCAAAGCGCTTTTTCCAATTTCTCTGTCAAAATGAACTTCTGCTGAAATCAACATATTTCCTCAAAGTGTTTAGCTTCCAAGGAATTGGCATTGTCCAATGGAAAAAACAGAAAGGGAGCCTTAACACTCACTCTAAGGCAGCAGTTCTCAACTTCTCCAGGCTACTGTATCCCTTTCAGGAGTCTTATTTGGCTTGCGTACTCCCAAGTTTCGCCTCACTTAAAAACTACTTGCTTACAAAATCAGACATAAAAATAGAAACAAGTGTCACAGCACACTAGTAATGAAAAATTGCTGACTTTGTCATGTTTATCATATAATTATAAAAAATAAATCAACTGGAATATAAATATTGTACTTACATTGCAGTGTACAGTATATAGAGCAGTCGAAACAAGTCATTATCTGTAGGAAACTTTAGTTTGTACTGACTTCGCTAGTGCTTTTTCTGTAACCTGTTGTAAAACTAGGCAAATATCTAGAGGAGTTGATGTACCCCCGGAAGACCTCTCTGTACCCCAGGGGTAGGCGTACCCGTGGTTAAGAACCACTGCTCTAGGGCACCCTTATTCTCCCTAAGTGATATAAAGGCGGCTTAATGGAAATGAGAATCGGGCCCTGGATAAATACCTTCCAATGGGTGGAATTCATCCCTTGTGCAGGGAATTGGCATGAGACCCATGCATTGCTTCAGCCAGGATTTGACAGGCAGAGAGGCCAAGGGCCCAGTTCCGATTCCTGCTGCTTTGCACCTTGTGCAGATCGAAGGCACAGAAGGGTGTAAACTAGGGTGACCAAACAGCAAGTATGAAAAATCGGGACGGGGTGGAGGGTAATAGGAGCCTCTTTAAGAAAAAGACCCAAAAATCTTGACCGTCCCTATAAAATTGGGACATCTGGTCACTCTAGTGTAAATGCTACTATCCTTTGCACAGCTGTAAACAACTGTACAAGATCGAGGACAGCAGGAAACCAGGCCCTAGGTGACCATTAATGGTGTATCATACTTTTTAGGTCTGATTATCATTTACACCAGTGCCCTTTTACTTTGTTCTGACAGCATTGCAGGCCCTTGAAGCGGGTGGAAATTGCAAATAATGTTCACTTTAAGGTCCATTTGCCCTACCAAGTTGGGTTTCAACTCTCCACACCCTGGAGATGTGCTAGAGATGCAGGTGAGCCCTCCAGCCAAGTGACAAGCAAAACAATCCCTCCTGAGGTAGCAACAGGGCAACTAAAAATATCCCAACAAATAGAAGGTCCTTCTGGGGTTTCTCTTCAGCCCATCCTCAGGGCCCTGTTCTCAGCCCCTTCCTGGGTTACCTTGGAGAGTCTTCTGGCTCTGGGACAGATCGTGCAGCACCCAGGCTGGTTCCCCTGGAATACTGTTCACAGCCCCTTCTGGGTTCTGTTCCTTGCATCCTTCCCCATGCTGGTGTGAAGCACCAGGCCCCTAAAGAACTGGGCCCCTGAAGCACCCAGCCTCCCAAAGCTCAGGGCCAGCCTACTCCTTGTGGTTCCACTACAGAGCACCCAGCCTCCTGCAGACTTTAGCTCAGGACCTTCTGCAGGTACCTTCCCCATACACTGTGGTCCCATCTCCCAGACTGAGCTCTCAATCCTTTTATAAGTGGCAGATGCCTATTAAGCTGTCACCTCACCCTCCTTAGTCCCGTTCCTCAGACTGGGAAACAGATAATTAATTATGGCACAGGGGCGGCTGATCTCATCTCTCCTTAAAGGAGCCAGTCACCCTATGAGGGATGGGAAGAGGCCTTAGAGTAACTGAGAATGATAGAACCATAGACTCAAAGGCCAGAAGGGACCATTGTGTTCATCTAGTCTAACTCCTGTGTAACACAGGGCAGAGAACTGCCCCACAATAATTCCTAGAGCAGATCTTTTAGAAAAACACATCTGCTTGTGAGTTAGGGAGAAGGATTCCAGAGTAGCTAGCAGTGTGAAGGGGAAAGTTAGCCCCACAGCTAGTCAGAGATCCACAGGGATGTGGTCTGCTCTTCCCTCTGACTCTCAAGAGCCACAGGGTGCACAGGTTCACCCCTCGCTGCTCCTGGAGGGGGCCCCTGGAGGAAGTCTGCTGTGCACCACTCCAGGATTAATATGGCAGAACTGTTGGAGTGGAACATGGTGTTGGAGCCCAGATGAATGCCAGAGTCATGGTAATCACAGGCCATGTTTCCGTGCCTGCCCTTTACAAATTCAGGGCTCAGAACTGACACCATTTTCGGGGGTGAGGGGGTCTTTCATAGACCTTTTGAATAATGCCATCAATCACGTTTCTGCAATTCTGTCTATTATTTTTTAGTCCAAGCCTATGACGGCAAACATGTTACAGCCTTTTGTTGATGTTTTGAGTTGTCATGTTTCCAGGTCCTCAGGTCTTTCATTCGTTTCAGATGATTCATTCAGTGCAAGTAAAAACTTGATGATTATTGACCCACAGATGGACTGTTTATTAACATAAGAAAGAAATGACAGAAGAAGACAATTCATCAAAGATTGCTTCTGGGCTTTTTCAACAAGGAATGCAGGCCTTTTTTTCTTGTTTTTGGTTTATGGTTTTCATATTTTTTAAAGGAAACCACTTTGGGCCAAGTCCTCAGTTGATATAAACTTGCAAAGCACCACTGAAGTTGCATTGATTTGCATCAGCTGAGAATTTGGCCATGCTTATATAATATAGATATAGATATATAGATATAGATATAGATATACATAGATATATATTATATAGTTTGCATATAAAATATTGATATTTTAATTTAAAATATCTCCCTTCTTATAAGAAATTGAGACTTAAGCCATTAACAAACCTAGCCTCTGGACCCCAGTTTCAAACTGCAATGTGCAGATTTAAGTAAGACAAAACCTCGTAAATTAGGGCTTTCTGCTAATGTCCTAATTGTGTAATCCATCAAATAAGAGTTCCTTGCTTTCAACTACAGACCATTTGGAGATTTTCCATAGTACCAATTCTCCATGCCGTTGTTTAATGATAACAGTGCCTTTTGAATAACAAGCTACAATAAGTCAAAGGTAGGAAAGAATAAACCTGGACAAAAACAGAGGGCTAAATTCCACCATTCTTTCTCATAGGGTGTAGTGCCTTATTGCTTGAACAACTGTATTGAAATCAACAAGAGCCTCTTCCAAAGTAATATACTTCTCAATGAGTTAAATTCAGCCCTATGCAGTCAGCAGATGCCTATGCGCTAGTACGTAAGTCCCCAAAGAGGGACTTTAATGGTGCACAGGTGTAGTGCTGGTTCTCTGCACAGGGCTCATGTTCATCCTAGAAGAAAAGGGGCTCTATTTTCAAATGACTTCTTTACCTGTTATCTGGATTCAACAGCTTTGCTGCTAGATGTCTTGGCCCCGATCCAAACCCCTTGATATCAGTGGAACCACTCCCACTGATTTCAGTGGGCTTTGGATCATATTCCCTAAGGTACGTGCATCAAAAACCTAAGACATGCCCATATTCCTATAGGGAAAAGCTTATTACAAGTGGAACATACCATTTTAAAAAATAAAGTTTCCTTTTAAATATTTCATTTGCAGGAACACTGGACCCAACCAGAATATGCCACTTTGCACCTATCTGCCCATGTAAGGGGCCTTAAAATGGGCATAAATTGTAGTTATGCTTATTTTAAAGCTTCTAGTCAATGCCGGAGGGGTGAAAAAGGGCCTCAGTGTGACAGATAAGCAGGCCTATTTGACATTATGCTGTTCTTAGCAGTCATCATGTTATCCTTACATACCAATGTACAGCTTTCAGCAACTAGTAGTGATTTCCAATAACATCATCATTGCAGAGAGATATATCACATACTAATGTTCAAAATAAAAGGACTGAAAGAGGCACTTTGAGAGTTGCATGCTCCAATAGATAAGACCCTGGCCTGGAATGAAGTAAACTTATGTTCTTTTCCCAGCTGTTGCACTGACTCACTGTCTGACACAGGGCAAGTCATAGTACTGCCCTGTGCCTCAGTTTCCCCATCTGTAAAATGGAGATAGTGAAACTTTTCCTTCATTGTAAAGAATTTTGAACTATGCAGACAAAAAGTGCTGTATAAGAGCTATGTGCTGTTATTATTAAGGTTTAAATATTAAACATGTTAAAGAAAGTAATTAGGAGAGCTAATAATTTATACACCCATTAATTCAAGAATGGTTTATTCCATGCATTATATGCTGGCATCCAATTCATTTCACAAATAAGAATTTCCACATAAAATCTGCATGAGTGGTTGCATTAAAGTGTATTAAATGCTCAGTGTTCTTCACAGATTTCCAATGGTAGCAAGTTAAACAATTGCATTTTTTTATTTATTTGCATTTATACATGTGTCCCCTATTGAACATTCACACATGCATGCATTCATTCCCACGGTGGATTTTCGTACAGCATAGCTTCAAAATAAGAAGGCATGTGCTTTGGCTGATTTGTGCCTGAATGTATGCAAATATATGCAAATATACAAGCTACTTTTTTTTTTGTCAAAGGATGTTGGCAGGTATGTAGACATGATGCAGAGAAAGGAGGCAATCAGGTAGTAAGGAGGGAAAGGTTTGAGGAAGGCTAAGAGTTACAGCAATCTGTAATTACAATAACTACAGCAGTGTTTCTGAAGAGCGTTAGTCTAAACCTGCTAAATATTTGGTTAAACGTTCTTTTTCAAAACTCCTAAGTAACTTATGAGCCTAAGTCTCAGTGCAAATCACTAGTGATTCCCAGTATAACAGCATCATTCAAGAGGGGCACACCAAGCACTAATGTTCAAAAAGTGAAGTCTGAAAGAGTCACTTTCAGATACTCATGCTCTGACAGCTAAGATGCTGGGACTTAGGCCCCTAAGTCACATATATGCAGCAAAAATAATAAAATAAAATAAAATTATCTCTTACCTTTCTGTTTATGCTTGTTAAAAATTCATTTGTGCTACAAGGAGAAGACAGCAAGGTACAATCAAAATGCTTTCTAGTCAACTTATTAAATATAATTAATGAAATTACCATCTGTGGTATTGATTGTCTACAGAATGTCACCGTTACTCCCCTACATTTCTATTGACTCATGAGAGACATTATTTTCACTCTACGATTGCATAGCAACCCACAAATCTTTTCATAGAAAGAATCTACTACAATACACATTCCACTAAGAATGTTACTATGAATCTTCTCCATTCATGCTTTGGGTCCTATTCTTGCAGTGAATTCCACTGTGCCCACAGTGGATGCCCCTAGGGAATGGGCAAACTGGGGCTTCCCTACATTCTGCTGGTTCCCCAGTGCCTTTGGGACCATTGGCAACCCCCAGACTGCTCTAAATTACACCATGGGACTGGAATGACACAGAGTGAGTTGAGGATTTGAGAGAGTACAGAGATGAGCTCATGCCACCTTTTCACCCTCTGCCAGGACCAGGACCCTGTGTTCCTTGGCTGCAGCTGAGATGAATCTAGCTTCTAGTATTTTAATGCTTTCAGGACCGTAATTCCTGCTATGATTGACAGCGACTGATTGATTCAGTGACTGAACATTCTGAATGTTGGTCACTATTCTGGGTAATTTCCTCGGTTTAAGTAATTTGTTTTGTAAAGAATAATTTTAACACATTTTAAATGAAATAGATGCCTGAAAACAAAATCCAGCAGGCCTTTCTTCAATACATTTGTTTTTCTGGGCAACTTTTAGCATCAGTTGGGGCACATGACTGACAGTCTAGGCTTGATGCTGATTATTTTGCCTTTGTGATTAATTTAACTAAACTAATTAAGCAGATTACATAATGTCACCGTGTTTGCCAGTAATCATTACCTGTCTTCTGTTGGACAAAGTGATTTCCTGCACTCTTTTAACTGCATGATTAGAGCTGCAAAATCTCATTAGTCATTGCACATACTGTAGGAGGATAATCCCCAGGGAAGAGAAGAACTCAAATGATCAGCTGGGTCTGTTATTTTTATGTACAGAGACTGTTGCCAAGTTAAATTTTCTGAATGCTAAATAGAATATGTGAGTCAGATTCTCAGCTGGTGTAAATTAGTGAAACCGTATTGACTTCAGTGGAGTTATGCTAACCTACGCCACCTGAGGCTCTGGTCCTACATGTTTATCCTTGTGAGCATTTGTTTTCCCCTCTTAGAGTCAGAATCACAATACCTAAGCTAGTTGCAAGTGTAACTACTTCAATATTCTCATACTGAGGAACAGAACTGAAGTAGCTTCATGGACAAGAGGAATTTTCACTTTAGTTGTCTTAGGTTCAGACGTACTGCTGGTCACATGGGTGAACTATGACAATGTCATAGACTCATAGACTTTAAGGCCAGAAGGGACCATCATGATCATCTAATCTCACTTCCTGCACATGACAGGCCACAGAACCTTATCCAGCCACTCCTGTCACACACCCCTAACCTCTGGCTGAGTCACTGAAGTCCCCAAATCATGATTTAAAGACTTCAAGTTACAGAGAATCCTCCATTTACACTAGTTTAAACCTGCAAGTGATTCGTACTATGGTGAGCTCAACTTAGTGGCTCCTGTTCAATTGCACCATACAGTTTATCACAGAAGTCTTTGAATTGTCACAGATTTTAAGGCCAGAAGGGGCGGTTAGAATCTGACCTCCTGCATAATAAAGGCCACAGACTTTCACTCAGTCATCCCCGTAATCGAGCCCAACAACTTGTGGCAAAACTAGAGCGTATCTTTGAGAAAGTCGTTCAGTCTTGATTTAAAGACTTCCATGTTTTTCTGAAAGGAGGTGCCTTATCAGAAAACCAAGACAAAACCCTGTCTGAATTGGCAGGTGATCTAGGATCTGGCGTTTCGACGGCAGGTAACAAATGCTGACGTGACTCTCCCTTTCTTCAGCAAATGCCTGACCTGCCAACAAATATAAAGACTTAAAAAATGTCATGTAAAATTGTGGATGGATGCATACATGACGGATATATATGATCCTATTGTCAATTAAAATATGCGCCAGTGACCTTTTCACACATGCTGGCACTGTAACTTAATCTTCTGTCAGTATTTGTTCTCTTAATACAAGAGTTATATGCTGACAGTTCTCTAAGATCTCCAGAGCTTTAATTCTTCTGTTATGTTCCTTGGCTATGGAATTGCCAAAGTAGGCATATGCCCTTTGTATGCACCCACGGTACATTGGAGACTGAAATTCGCTGTAGCAGAGGAGAGCCTATCTGGCATAATAGCTAGCTCTGTGCACTTGGGAATGGTGACAGAGGCTTCCTTCACCTGATACAGCTGCAGGAGGAACTGTGCATGTGTGAGAGAAAGGGGATGGCCTCTGGGATGACCCCCATTGGCTTCAATAGGCCATGGATTAGGTCCTAACTGTGGGAAGCCACTAGGAAGACTAGTTCTTGTTTACTCCAGCTGGGAACAACACTGGAATTGGAAATTCTTCTTACTCTTTATGGAGCAGTGACAATTTCTCTCCTCCACCCGTTTAGCTAGAATAGAGGAGAGGGACGGGAGAATCCCATTGAAATACTGTATTTAGGCCAAGATTTTCAAATGTGACTAGTGATTTTCAATGCCCAACTTGACATACCTGAAAGGAGCCTGATTTTCAGAGAGTGGTTGCTCAGCATTTACTGAAAATCAGGACACTTTAAAAGATCTCAAGTTCACCCCCCGAAGATGGAAGTACCCCAAATCAACAGTCACCTTAGAAAATCTAGGCCTTACTGCCTAGTTGAAGGGTGGTAATTGCTGGGGATCTGGAGAATTAGCACAGTGGACACTCCACTATGAATGGAATGAAAGTCCATTGTTTCAGAGCCTTTCAACCGGGGAATTTCAGTAACAAAATTTCACTATAACGGAATTCTTTCTTTCCATAAAGGTACATGATGTCTATGTTTAATAGGCAGGTAGAGTTATAAAGTATAAACCATATGTAATGTTTACCCGATCACCAGCCTTTCCTGACTGTGCCATGTGAATTGCCTGGTCGTTGTCTAAGTTTCGGATGCTTGGGTCTGCCCCATGGTCCAGGAGCAATTTGATAATTTCTTCCTGATTTTTGTCCTGATAAAGAGCAGCTGCCATGTGCAAAGCAGTGTTACCATGAGCCTAGCACAATGAAAAAAAAAACACCTTACAGTCCATGCTTCAACTGTATCCTTCAGTTCCCTGCAAAAATATTTTCAGTTTTAAAAAGGTACAAAAAATGGAAAACTGTCAATTAGAGATAAAGAGGCCAGAAAATGTTGGTTACCTTAGGCTATCTCCATTATCTGCTACTTACACATGCCTGTTCTAAACACCACAGCTCAATAGTCCTGCTACAAAGTTGGAGAAACATTGCTTCTAAGAGTTGGTGGCTTTTGACGCTTTAAGAACAGATACCTGGCTGTAGCAGTATCTCAGAGGCCAGCAAAAGACATCTGACTAGCAATGTGCCCAACAAGCCTGCAAATGTCTGCAGCACCATATCTTGTTAGGTGGCAGGGGCCAGATTAGCTGTTTGCAAAGAGAGAAGGCTTAGTCCATATAAAGTGCCTTGTGGAAGGAAGTTGAAAGGCTAAAGAAAAGTCATTTATCAAGAAACTAACTTTACATAGACAAAGTAAAATCTGGTGCCACATGGATGCACTATACACAATTGTGTGATGGCATGCATCAATTCACGTAGGGCATCATAGCTGAAAAAAATGGGCCTGATTCTCATTTGCACTAATGCATTTTCACACTGCCCTGACATGCACATTAAGGCCTCCACCAGAAGAGTGTAAAAGGGCCTTAGTGTAAATGAGGATCAGGAACAATATTTAATGGATTATCTTTGGAGCTAAAAGACATTGATTTCCTGGCCATGAGGCCTTCTCTGTTTGAAAAAAATAAGTCCCAGCCACCTTGCCTATTACTGCTAGTTCCAGATCACTGGGCGAGTGCCCTTAGTGGAACTTACTGCAAAACACTCAGATAAGAAGTGCAGAAGTGATAAAGAGTCCTGTGGCACCTTAAAGACTAACTAAAGTATTAGGATAATAAATGATCCACCTGGAAAGTGGCTAGTTTTTGAAGGGTTACTGCTGTCCATGTATCTCTATGTAATATTATTAAGAATATATGCTAGGACCGACTGTATATATAATGAGGCTCAGGTACTGGAGCAGGTGAAAGAAATTACACCTGTCATTGGCCCCATCTCTGGAAAGCATCCTATTCAGGACAGCATGTAAGCGTGTGCTTAATTTTAAGCGTGTGCTTAAGTCCCACGAAAAGCAATGGGATTTAGGAACATGTTTAAGTGTTTTCTTGGGTCCTTCAACATAAGCATTCTTAAAAATGAAAAAAAAAGTGTAATTCCTCGCCAGGTCGGTAGGTGGCTTGAGACTGAGTTCTGTAACGGGAAAGGAACTCTGTCACAGTTATCAGACAGGACAGGACAAAAGCTGTCATGCTGCACAGCCAGAAGAGTCAATGGGATTGGTGACAAAGGATTAAGAAAAGAAACATAGATGGCAAGGAATTAACTTATTAAAGATTCTATGATACTGATAACATATTTAACCAGCCCCATAACTTTTATTTTTCAAATCATCATGTATTCATCATAGATGCTGCTCTGTTAAGTTTTGTATTATCATTTTCCCTGCTATGATTCTAATTCATTTCCCTCTGTTCTGTTTAGTAGTTGATGAAATAACAAATCACACTACTTAGCTCTTACAGTTGCAGTTATTTTATGAGCTCAGTTGGAAAGGAGATGACATTGAGAGGTACGGGACACAAATGATAACCAAGTTTAGAAGGAGTGGTTAGCAATTTTTGTTCAAAATGCACCACTGATGCAGGAGATACTCTGAAACACACCTCTAAGTAGCAAACAAATATGAAATTCTTAAAAGCTTTTCTTAGGGAAACAAGGTATTTTTACAAGTTCTGAATCAGCAAATCTGTTATGTGAACTTTACCACCCTATAAAACATAATGATTGTTAGTTAGCTATTTATATGGGTTTTTGAGGAAAAATGAAGCATCTATGTTTATATATTGTATCTTTGACAATGGTCTTGAGGCAGAAATATTGGTATCTTCAGAAACCAAGCACTAAACTAGTCAAATAAGACTCATAATCTTATAAAGCCTGAGCTAACTGTCATTAAAGCCTTTGCATTTGTGGTAATGGATGTTGGATTAGGGACACTATAGGCTAAATGATGCCCAGTCCTGCCAGGAGAAAAGGGATAGAGAGCACAAGGAGCCTTCTCTCCTGTTGCACAGGGGCATGATCTTATAGCTTAATGGAGCGAGCATTATTACTCACTTCAATGCATGCAGGATTAGGCCTTTGGTGCACAAGAGCCTGGTGACTCTAGTACCATCTGTGCACTAGATTCTACACCCAGGATGGGGTGGCTGGGGAGAAGACAGGGTCATGCCCTGACTCCCATCTATCTACCCACCTACTCCCTCACTGCCCCTCCATCCATCCATCCACTAATTTATACAAGGTTAAGACAGAGCCCATTAGAGTCAGTAGAAACATTCCCACTTCTCTCACTGAGCTTTGGATCTGGCCTCTGGCCTATAGTATCTGAGTATTCCCTTAAGAAGCCTTGCCTCAGATCTCACTGGCTAGTAAATATTCAAGGATATTTATTTTAGTAAACTGCTAAACATAAATGGGAGAAAGTCAGACAGGGATCTAATGGGACTCTCTTGACTCTCACTCGGGTGCTTTTAGAAAGACCACGGAAGGCCTTGACTGCCCCGTGGGCCAAGGCTGATGCAGATGTGAAGAAATAAGAGCAGAAGCTGAATAGCACGGAGAAATTTCTGAAACTCTTTGAAAAGAAATTAGAGCAAATTGAGGGCCAGGTGCAGGCTCAAATTCTTCACATTCTTCAACTATGGGAAAGACAAGAGGACAACGATTTAATCTTTTTTTCTTGGTAATAATGGTTACCAGAGACACAGTAGTGCCGCTGAAGACTCCAGATGATCCTATCAATGTAGAAAGAGCCCACAGGATTATTATCAGGAGACAGTGTCAGATACCAGAACCCCATGGACAAGTTTTTGCCCGTGCAATGGATCCTAAGAGATAAAGGGAGAATGATGCAAAAAAGACCAGGATGTTTCAAAAAATTAAGGGTAAGGAGAGAGAGACTCTTCTTTACAGATCTTTGTCCCACCACATAGAGCAAAAGGCACATGCCAGTCCCCGTCGAATAGAACTTTATAAGAAGAAACATGCAATAGAATTTGTGCATGTGCTTAAATGCCTTTCTGACAAGGGCTACTTTTCCTGAATCAGAGCCTTAGACTGTAAGCAGGGAGCATCACTCATCTTTGTTGATACAACTCCTAGTACAATGGGATTCCAAACCCAGTCCGGGTATCTGAGTGTTACAACAGCAATACAAATTATGTTATTTTATTCATGGTCAAAATGGAAAGCTCCATACTCTGTTTCTCGCATTAGCTTCCTGCATGATGCCTTCTAGAAAATATTACCTGTGATACATTTTATAAATGAAAACAGGATACCCAGGTTCAAGGCAGTTTTGAGAAGTTGCACAGTTCATTGATTTTCTGTGTTTAGTTTGGATAGTTTGCTATATCTGCATGCAAAAATCTTTTCCTGTGAAATCCAATTGTTGTGGCTGCTTTTCAATTAAAGATCCCATGTGTTGTGGTTCATGCAAATTATGCACCAGCACCACCCATAACTCACCTTACTGTTGATAAAGTCCTCAGATATGAAAGCATTTAGTTCTAAGAAGTACTTGAGCAGGGAGATGTTTCCATCCTGCACCGTGTAATGAAGTACTGTCTTGTTGCTTTTAACATCCTGTTAAGAAAGAAAGAATGAAGCTTTTGCAAAAGAGCTTAGCATGTTATGTAAGTATGCTGGAGAAGACTAAAGGCTTGCTCCTCAACTGGTATAAATCGGCACTGACTTCCGGAGAATTAGGCTGATACAGGATTTGGTCTTGAACATGCAACAATAAAGTCATTGTAGAATAAATTATCTGAAAGCCCCTAAATTCTCATTCAGTATGCCACTGGCTAACATTTCATGATCAGGTCGTTGAAAAAGGATGAGGGGCCTTATTTCACTTGGGAATATAGTGCCAACACATCCCTGCTCTAATCTCTGTGATATGAACTTAGTACTGTCATCCCCTTCAGTTTATATATACAAAAATGCCTTCCATAAAAGGGTCCTGTAAGAACTACCTCTGTTACCCTGTACCATGGGAGGAGGAGATGAATGAAGCAAGTAAACTTGAGGGACTGGGGAATCTCTCTCTCTCTAATAAATAATAAAAATGTTAATAATACCTATCGTTTATATATTAATTGAAATAGGGTTTATGTGAGGTTTAAGTGATGCAAAGACCTTGTGGTGGACCTTTGCACAGAAGTGAATTTTACTGTGCTTTGAGATTGTGAAAAGGGAGATGATGTAGAAGTTTAATAAATAAAATAATAATAACAACAATAAAAGAAGAATGCAGCCTTCAAAAGTGTGGTTTTTGTAAAAGAATAATCTCGTTAGGAATACTTTAATTGTTTATGAAATACTGCACATGAAATAGCCACATCACATGCTGCATTACTCACTATGAAATCCATGTACTGACTTGATTGAAAAAAGTCAATCTTATTGCAATTACATCCCAACTTCTTGGTGTCCGGGCATCCTATAATCATCTCAGTCTGCCCCATTTTTATTGCTATTTTTAAAAGTTTTCAATGTGTGAACTAGAGCTTGTTGAAAAACAGGCTGTTGGCCCTGCAATCATTTTGTGCCAGAATTTTTTCATTGACATTTTTCAGCCAGCTCTAGCAGGGACATAATGTATAGAGTTTAACAACTAGAACTGACAGAATTGTTACATTTTAGAACTGGACTCCTGTTTTGGAGACATTCATTGGACTCCCTAGTTCTGCTGCTACATTACAGTGTGTGACAGGGCACATGTGCCCCGCACTGGTCCTGCAAGGGTTAGCTCCACTCTCTGGGCCAAGGATGCCCTGCTCCCGGGGTCCCACTGGGTATGCTCCGGCTGGAGACTAGATATAAAAGAGAGCACCTTGGCTCATTCAGGGTGGACTGCTGAAGAGGGAGGACTACACATGTTGAAACTCCAGCCTGGGAACCACGGAAGCCCCAGATGGTGGAAGCCAGGCACGCTGAGATTCGGGAGGACACCCAAGGAGGGTCATAGCTGCTGGGAGCCGTATTGAATGAAGAGCCCAGAACCCTGGGAACATTGCATCAGGAACAAGGCAGGAAGTAGCTCAGGGTGATTAGTTATTGTGCTGTGTGGGGTCAGCAAGTTTTGGGTGGATTTCCCACTGACGGGCATACTTGTCACTGACAGGGCCCTGAGCTGGGACGCAGTGGAGCAGGGAGGGCCTGGGTCCCCCTACCTGGCCGCCATACTCCCGCTTCCCCCAGCTGGCGGCCCTCTCCCTGAACCGGCAGTAAGACCAAATAGCCCTACTGAAGAGGGCCATTATACAGACTCTGGCCATTGGGCCACGCAGCCATGAGAGAATCCAGTCAGACAGACTCTGGGCCATGAAGCCCTGCTGAACAGGGCAGCTTTATTGACTCTGGCTGGTAGGCCACACTGTCCTGAGAGAGGGTAACCATATTGACTTTTATCCCTAGGCCCAACGTATTCCAAGACAAGGGATAGTTGAATAGACTCAGCCACGGGACCATCATTACCCCCATCCCGTCCCAAGAAGAGACAGGGCGCACTTGATCTGTGACACAGTGTAATCAGTAATTCAACCACAGAAAGCAACAATGTTCACGCCTTACTCGGCTGTGGATGGAGGCTCCCATCTGCACCAGAAGGTGGATACATGACAGCACCTCCTCACTCTGGTACTGAAGTTCTTTTTTTTGTTCCTCAGTTAGTGTAAGGTGACATTGCTGCTCTCGGAACAGGGAATTATGGGACAGAACTGCACAGTGAAGTGGGGTATGGCCTAAAAAAAAAGGGAAATGAGGTTAAAATGGTTTCCATAAAGAGTTGATTTAAATAAAGGGGAAAATAAATAAATAAGACAGCTCTGGCCCCTTTCACGCTGAGTGACTTCACAGTTATGATAAAAGAGGTTTCATGGGAGACACAGATCTCACACATTCAGTGTGAAATGCCCAAAGACACACAGGCTTCAAGGGAGAGGGAAATCACAGAATGGGTCTCTAACACAGATTTTAAATGCCAGTTGCACTGGAAGCCAAAATGAATCTTTACCTGTTGAGAAGAGTTAACTTCCTAAGTTGTTCTGGGAGAGCAGGTGGGTGAGGTAATATTTTTTATGGTACCAACTTCAGTTGGTGAAAGAGACAAGCTTTCAGATTCTACAGAACTCTTTTTCAGGTCTCTGTGTAAGCTCAAAAGTTTATCTCTCTCGCTAACAGCAGCTGGCCCAATAAAAGATATTACCTCACTCATGTGGTCTGTAGTGCACAGTATCACGGCTACAACAACACTGCAAATAACAGTTTACCGTAAAATGTTCCGTAAAGTCAGGGCTCCCTCTTTAGTCTGTTTCATCTATGTGCAGCATCTTCTCTTAAATCTAGATTGTGAGCTCTAGACTTTTATACAGCGCCTAGCACAGTGGGGCCTTGATCTGTAATTGGGGTCTTTTGGCATTACCATTGTACAAAAATAAACCAATCAATCATCATCATCATCAGTCATTTGCACTAGCTCTGAATCTTTGCCTCATTTTCAGCCTTTTTCCAACACAGTTCCCACTATTCTGAGAGAATTCCAGGAATATTTGTGTACAATTAACTCAAGTGATGAATGGCAAATTGCTTGGGAATACATGAGACATGATTAGAGACTATAGAACCCATTATATTATATATTATACTGGACTTTGTTATCCATTATGGTCCCAGTTCAGGTAAACATTTCTATTCAGGCAGGGGAAATAAGATGTGTTTATCTTTAAGCCTGTGTTTAAGTATGATTGAATTCTATAGCTTAAGTGCTTTCCTGAAACAGAGCCTATGACCCTAACACTCTCCTTGATATTCTTGCACACCCAAAAACGCATTGAATTCAAATATCTGGGCTCCAAATATGCATTATAATTATTTGCTGTGTTGTTGTAGTTGTGTTAGTCCCAGGATCTTCGAGACACAAGGTGGGTGAGGTAATATTTTTTACTGGACCAACCTCTGTTGGTGAGAGAGACAAGCTTTCAAAGACATTTGAGCTTGTCTTTTTCTGACATGAAGAAGAGCTTGTGTAAGCCTGAAAGCTTCTCTTTCATCAACAGTGGTTGGTCCAGTAAAAAATAGGACTTCACTCACTTAATCTCTCCATTATAATTATTATTCATTACTATAATGCCACCATAAATATCTGCAAAACCAAAATGGGAAAGAGTTAAAATTCAAACTATTTTACCTTCAAAATCCTTCATTTCTAAATCGTGCGGGAAACCTAGTGACATAATAACCTAGAGTTGACAAAAGCACAGGAGAATTTAAATTCAACAGAACACAGTTTAAGGCAAAAACCAGTCAAAGAACCCATAAACATTTGTAACATTCCCAGAGCCAGCTGATTGGCAAGAATTTCTGTTGATGCCAGAATACAGATGAATCCAATTATATGTTCATGCACTTAGCCTACATATTGGAGTTAGCAATTGTTTCAAACCTGTCAATTATTTTGTCTCAACTTTAAAACTATGGGGGTCCTTTATTTCATCTTGTCTGGGAATGTTTTCAGGTATTAAAAGTGGCAGGAGTAGGAGAAATAACAGTATTGTGCACTTTTTCTGTTTCTTTATGATGGATACTGAAGGCCTATATTTTTTTGTGCAGGATAAGGCATTTTTTTTTCTGCTTGTTTTTTAATTGGTAATATCAGAAATGTTAAATCTTACCTGTTTTTGCAGGATGTCTAATTGGAGGATGCAGAATTGTGGATTGGGAGTTTTCTCAATCCTTAACTGAAGGGATATGGCAGGGGTTGAATCATTAACAAATAGATTTTTTCTTTTTGTCGCATACAGGGGATTTGTTTTTAAAAGTCTGTTTAATTCAAATAACTTTAGAGAGTAATAATTATAATAATAATCTTACATCAGTAGCAACTAAAAGCTACAGGCAGAGATCAGGAGCTCTTTCATGCTAAGCGCTGTATGTACACATAATGGGCTTAATCATCAGGAAGAGAGATTTAAGGTAGATATTAGGAAAAGCTTTCTCATTACAAGGGTAGTTAAGCTCTGGAACAGGCTTCCAAGATAGGTTGGGGAATCCCCATTATTGGAGCATTTTAAGGACAGGTTGGACAAACTCCTGTCAGGGATGGTTTAGGTTTACTTGGCCCTGCCGCAATTCCGGGCAGTACTGAGCCGCCCACATCCCTTGCAGCCTCACGATTCTGTGATAATGGAAAGAAAGTCCTTCCCCCAAAGGGCTTACAGTGTAAAGGTCACTATTGGGCATGACTGAGAGAGCAGCCACAACCATAACCCGGCTGGGTAAATGTCGTTTCCCCTCGGATATTGATGAGATCACAATCCTACGGGATCATGGAATTTGCCAGGAAAAACAGAGGGAAAAGATTGAATTTCTAATGTAAAAAACATGTAGAACACTTTTGCTCCCTTTAATAATAGCCAACCTTAGAGACCTTCTCTATCCATAATAAAGAAGGGCATCAACCCATTTTTCATCTTTGCCATAACCTGAACTTTGGTCATTGATGTACTGAACTTGAATATATGAGAGATTCAGAGGCACTGGGCTTTGATATTGAACATGCCTGCTAGAGCAAAAGGCAGGATAGCTATTGTTTGGTTTCAAACTACTCACTCATTGGGCCATGAATCCTATCCACAGAGGCTGAACAAAGCCTATCTATGTGGGTATGTCTAGACCAGGGTTCGAACTCAGGCTCGAGCATAACTCCCCTTACATCAACACACAAATCGTCTTGACCCATGGTCCTAGGACTCTGTTGGGGTGGAGGGTCCGAGCCTCAGTCAAGCTGGGATTCTGTTGCTTTCCAGTGTAAATGCAGCTGTATGGAATTCATGCTCCAGGAGCCTGCCAAAAGTATCCCACCATCCCATGGGCTGGCCTCCTTTGTCCTCTGGATAGTTAAGTTTTATGGACAGTCAAGATTTCCCACATTACACCACGATCTAAGGGCTAGAGCGATCACATTTTGGGAAAGAGCTAGGAAGTCGGGGTATGAGAGGTTGGATCTGGGCCTGCCTAATGCAGTGTAGACACCGGAGCCCCAGGCTGTGTTACTAAAGTCCCAATTAAGCCCTTAGAACAGGTCTTAATATTAATTCTGCTGAGTTCTATTTTAACATCTATACATTTTAGTCTGTGCATCTATGTCAATGATGGTCAAATATTTCAGCCTACTGTCTTTAGCACACTCTGTACTGGGTTAAAAAACAATATAAACTTGGGCCTTTTAACTTTCCGTGTAACGTGAATGCATGTGTGTTTAGAGCTATCTTAGAAAAAATATAAATAACAAGCTATCACCACATATTATCATTTACAGCATAACTCCATTTCCTAAAGGTCTGTTGACATTGGAAATGTTCATATTGTAAAATTTTCATGAGTTGCAATATGGCAGATTGAAGCAAACATACCTGCTTGTAATATCTGGGGCAGTATGCAAATGAAACTAGTAAAAGCAGTTAAGAATTTCTATGGAAATGAGCATTGTTTGGATTTAATGCAGAGTGCAACATTTGAAAGCACTCAGATAGTGGTGATTTAAAGTGTTGCATCATACAGGCTCTTCATCTAAAATACTAGAAAGTATAATATTTTCTCCACTTTTGTTGAATAACCTAATTCCCCCATAGCTTATCATCTTAGCTGAGATTTTCAAATATAAATACGTGCACTGTGATGACTCATTCAGAACCCCTAATACTTAATATACAGGCATGACATACTAAGTCTTTGATTGAATTTGGCCCCAATTTCAGACACACCTGGAATCAGTGCCAACTTTACATAATTTGAATGTGATTTATCCAGATAAAATATTGACAAATAGCTCTGAGTTTCTTCCTTATTAATCTCGGTTCATTAAGGGGGAGAATAAAAGTTTCAGAATTAAATCTTAAAAATGCAAGGATCTGCCTACACAGACTGAGGAGCCTGAATGTATTTTGCAGCACTTATTTGAAGTGAAAAAGATGCATTTCCATGAAAAAGGGTTCTGTAGGTTTTATAAGTGCCCCACAAACATTTCCTTCAATGGAATCCTCCTTATCATATTCAGCACTTTATGAGGTTGAGTGAAAAGAATGTTGTCTTAAGCACTGTGCAAGTTACATATTAACTTCCTCTTTCTGAATTAACTTAGGGCTGCTTATAAGGGATGGTTAACCAGTGCTGGAATTCCAACTGCCAGAACTAAGGTGATCCTGCTACATTCTTTCATCTACAATGCGGCGCCATCAATAGAGGAACAGCCCTACCTTAATCCTATCATTGTGGGTGCCAGAACTTTCTCAGAGAAGCTGCCTACAGTGTCTGCTGGTATGAATAGAAAGGGAGGATAAGTTTTCTTTAAAGTTTATTAGCAACTGATGATCTACTAAAGGGCCAGATTCCAATACACTCACCCATGGTGGGTAGTACCTTCCTGTGCAAGAAATCCTGTTCAAGTCAATAGGATTTCTGGCAGAATAAAGTTAGGGTGACCTTATTTCTCAAAAGGAAAATGGGACACCCCAGCCACTCGCCTGAGTCCCCTTCCCCTGGTGTGAGGCTGTTGCCAATCTGAACACTGTTGCTTGCTGGAACACTGTCTCCCCCAACACACCCTCATGCAGGGCTGGCCTCTCTGCTTGCCTTCTCCCTGCACATTCCTCCACAATGTACCCCACATTTTTGACAAAAGTGCCCATTTGTTCCCTATGCTCTTGCCAACTGATCAAGTCAGCAAGAGCAAACGGGACAAATGCCCACTTTCAAAAAAAGAAAAGAAAAGTCAGGTTGGTTGGGACAGGGCTTAAAAAAGGGACTGTCCTGGCCAAAATGGGATATATGGGCACCCTAAATAAAGCACAGTTCAGTGTGATAAGTGTGTCAGAACCTGGCCGTACTACAAAGCAGGCAGAAACACAAAGGAAATAATGGCCCGGCAGATGGCCCACAAAGTTTACTGCTATCATTAACAGAAGAGATATTCAAAGGCACAAAGGGCAGTCAGGTGTAATTGACTTTCAGTAAGAATTGGAGCAAGGCAGCTGATCAATCTGACATCAATGGAGCTATGACCATTTACTCCAGCTGAGGGTCTGCCACGAATGTCTACTTCCTCTTTGGGCCTTTGAAAATCCACATCAATAGCTCTTGTCTAAAGCTGTTCCTACCTGAATGACTTGTGCATATCCATACGTTGCCGCGAGGTGTAAAGCGGATTGCCCTTTATCGTCCACAGCATTGACATCGGCCCCTGTCAGTATCAAATCATAGACTATGGCTGGTTGTCTGGCAGCTACGGCAACCAACAGGGGAGTCTGAAAATAGCAGCAAAACAAATACAATACAAGACTCTGGCAACAGTGAAACTAATAAAAAAGAAAAGGCTGTAGGAGAGAAGATGGACTCCATGCAGGACCATGGGAAGACTGAGCCCTCATGTTGTCCAAGGGTGCTCCTGTTAGAGAGGCATGGAGCTCTTGTCATTGGCAGTGTTATGAGAAACAAAGTGCTCCCTTCCGAGCATAGAAAGAGACAGAAACATGCCTGGATAAGGCCCTTTCATGAAACTGTGAACTAAATCCTGTACTTGTTCCCAGGATGAAATTCACCCTTGTTCAGAAGGTTTAGGAATCCTGTCTGGGAGATGTGGTTTTCAGTGGGAATGAAGTGATGCTCAGGCTTAGTGCTGGCACAGAAGTGAATTAAATGCTGCAGTGCTGATCTGATCGGGGTATAGTGTCTACATTACCTTTCCTCTGTGCTCCTTGGCATCTAGTCTTCGCAGCTCTCTCATGCGCTCTGCAGCTGCCAGTGTGTATTCCCTCATACCTTTAGCTGCATAAATATGTAGAATTCTAAGACAGTAAATAAAGACACTGATCATTGCCTAGCCACAAATCATCCTGGAGATTAACAGTTTTATAGAACAGCACTATCTGGTCTGTGATTTTATACCGTGAGTGCTGGACTCTACAGTAAGGGTATATGGGGTGCCCTGAGAAGCCATTTAAAGATCTGATCTTGAAAACAGACATACTGCTTGCTACCGTGAGTTAAACCTATTGATTTCAATAGCATGCAGTTTTACTGAATTCTTGCGCAGCCAAGTTACAGGCTTTCCTTCAGATGAATGCACTCTCCTGTGCACTGGGCAGTTCTTAAGCCCTACTTAATAGAACCACAATGTTATACTTGCAGTGGTCCAGTAACATATATAGTATTACATTATCTCATGTATATACAGTGGACACATGGGTAATACCTGTGCATCAAAAGTAACAAAGATCCTCTTTTACGTTATTTCATCTTTAGGGTAAATCCAGAATTTCTTGTCAAGGTGGCTCTACATATCTTTCGAAGCTAGTGGCTTGAAGGACAGAATGTTCTGCTGATTCTATTAAATCCACAGTACAATCAAGTTACAAAATAACAGCAGAAATATTCCTTACAGATTAGGGTTAGCTGGAGCTGAGATCTCCAATGATGGGGAAAATGCTACACGTAGCCTGCACTTAATTCTGCAGTTTGGGTGAAATTCCCCTCTTAAGAGGGCTAGCACAAACCTATGCATCATTTAAGTCCCACTTCAACTCTGCTTTGAGGTCTTCAAGTGGGATTTAAGCTGTGAATAATTTTGTGCTGGCTCTGTGTGCAGGGGGGAATTTTACCCCTGTAAGCATTAGTATTGTGATGTCAGTCAGCTGGGCATCCTTCTCCTTATTAAATATTGTTCTATATTTTTCATTTAGAATAATATAATGATGGACAAACGCTTGTTTTCTTAGACAACTCTGTTCTGTCCAATGGAATTGTCACAATTTATTGCTTCAGGGCCACAGTCTGCACTCTAGAAAACACGTACAATGTTAACGGGGCATCTGATTTCCAGCCAGCCTCGGTATAAAGTGCAGCCCCACTCACCCTGGCCTTCTGTCTAGATTATTTCTGCCAAAATAAGGACAAATGTACACGGAATGAAGCTTTGTGGAACCTGGGCAATGTTAGGCAATATCTGAGCTAAAGCCGGTGGACCACACCCCGGACATAAAGAGAGAAATATATAAAAGGTGCTGACACATAAATTAACAGTCACAACATCTAGATGGGTTCAAGTTCCTGTGAGCTTCGCCAAATTAATTAAAAAAACCCCATACATCTGCTTTCTGAAATTCTGATGCACAGCTGTGGAAACAATTAAACAAAGTGCATGCAGATATGGAGGAGCAAATTCTCTGCTGATATAAGTGGGTACAGCTCCTCTGACTTCTGGCACTTCAGCCATATACACCAGCAGAGAATTTGGTCCATAGAACATGATCCTGGATATCTTTATTATCGTTAGTGGGAGGTGATGTGATCTACTAGATAGGACTGGGAGTCAGATCTCAGTTTTATTCCTGGCTCTGCCACTGACTTGATCTGTGACCTTTGACAAGTCACTCTGTCTTGCCTACTCAGACTGTAAGCTCTTCAGGGTAGGGGTTGCCTCCTAGCATGTGTTTGTGCGGTGTCTAGCACAATGTGTCCCCACTCTCAATTGAAGTCTCTCTAGGCCCTATTGTTACACAAATAAATAACAATGTGACTGCAGGACCAGTTGCCTAAGTAAGGACTACTTGAGTGTGGAAGCTTTTGAGCCTATATCTGGCTCATGAGAGTCTCTTTTAGCATACATTAAATCAACACAAAGCCATGTAATTAATCACTGTTTATAGTCTTGTAACCATGCTGTCAAACTAACATTATTGATTTCCAAGCCAATATGTTTATATTGTGTCAAATGCCACGGGATACCTCTCTGAGTATGAAAAAAACACTCTAGGCATATGAAAGTTACTGTAGATCTTTATTGAAAATTGTTTCTTTTTAATCTAACAGAACAACCCAGAAAGAAATCCATAGACATCACATCATCACTTTATATACAACTGGGAGATTTTACATACAATGAAATGAAAGAAAAAGTTTCAAATAAATCTTGGCAAAACACGAGCCTGATTCACAACTGCAACACCCCGGTGTTATGCTGGTATTACTCTATCACCAGCATAAAACTGGAGTAGCACAGTGGTACATCAAGCCTCATCTAATTAATTTCTTTGCTGGGTTTTTCTGCAAATTTAAGCCACTAATACTGGTAAGCCTAAGATACTGCAGTTTTCAGAAAACTTTATGATCATTTGCATGATCTGTTGTTTAAATCCTTTAGATTTGTCAGTAGTGAAACCTGCTTTGAAAGTCTTATAATCACTGGACCTGATTTTGCAGTCCTTACTCAGGCAAAAACTGAAAAGTTATTTGGAATATTGCCTGGGTAAAAGGAGGAGGAGTGGGCATCAATTAGTTAACCGATGTAAGGTAACAACCCTCTGAATAAATTCATTCCAAAAATACTTCTAAATGCTACAATCATGTAAGGCTCCTGGGCTTTATGAAGCAGAAAAACTCAGAGAAATTGTGTTCATCATCTAGGAGTCCCTTGTTTATTAAGAAAACAGTAACAAATGTTAAAAATGGATATGACCTCACACAAATACCTCTGTCTGTGGCATGATACCATGGATCACCAGTAGTGATATTTACAATAGCTTTAGAGGGGGCAGTATCTGCTATTAATTTTCCAGTGAATAAAAACAAAAGGCAATAATGATGCTGCATATGCCTGTGCCTCTAAAAGACTGGAATACAGAGAAACTTTCATTGTCAATAAGGAACGTTAAAGGTCTCTAATTTAACAAGGCCTATCTCCAAGGTTAGGATCATTTATCATCATTGTAAACTGAACTCTGCTAAGGCCCAAGAACAAGAGAATGAATGACAGTGCTGCCAGTAATCCCATCCTAATTCTGGAAGGCCCAGTCTTCTCAATGATCTCCTCACATAGGGCCATATTTTGCAATCCCATTGGGACGAGGTTCTATCTCAAGTGCAACATGTAGCATCACGAGGCAGCCATAAAATATGACTCTACCAGTTTTAAAGGGGAACATTTCACAAACTGCTGAAAATGCATCAGCCTAATTACACCTCTCACATTGAGCTAGAGCGCTGCATGAAGACAAATCTGTACATTTTGCAAGAATCATCAAAAAAATGAAATTAAGAATCAATTGTACAATTCTTTGCCTAAGTAATTTTGTGTTCCTCTGTGGCTGGTGACCTCTTTTCGAGCTAGTACATATCTCACCAGTTCTGTTTATATTACTGGTCTTCAAATTGACTAACACTTGGTGCTACCACAGAAGTAAAAATATTCATAATCACACAATGAAATTTTTCAACTGTGTTATCAATTAAAGGATCATCTCATTTCAGGCCCCACACTTAAGCTGGCCTTTTTCAAAGAGATTTATTAAGCACAGGTATTGGAGTAGTTACCTCTATTTGAACAAAGCAAAGATATAGTTGTGTGACGTTTACACATAGCTCAGGAAAATATGGCTTGTAAAGTAAACCCTCTAAGACACCCTTAAGATAAATGTATCCAAATGCTACAATCAGACCCTACAGGGTTAGCAAATACGTTACTAAAAACCCATGTCAGTTTGAGCCCATGATCCACATATGAGGGTGAGATTTACTCCTTGCAGAGGGCAAGCACTGCAAAATTTCCACTAGGAAGGACTAAAAGTGACTTTAGCAGTACATGAGTCTCCTGCTAGTCCCATGCACAAAGTAAATTTCACCCTGAGTGCAAATCTCATGTTCAGGGAACATTAGTGGTGGTTGACAACAAAAATCTTAAGAAAATAAACAGCCCAAACCTGTTTTTCTTGTACACTCAAAACTCTCATTGATTTCACTTAGAGTTTTGGGTGAACAGAAATGTAGGATCAGGCCCCAGATGCATGATTTTAAAGCCCTTCAACAGAGAGAGTGTGATTTAAAACATACGTATCATTGTCTTCATCTTCTAGAAGTAGCTTTTCAATGGGCAGAGTGCTGATCACTCTTCTTGCATCCTCCAGTTCCTGTGGGGCTGGCTCTGGAATTGAAATGGGAAGTGGAAGGAACTGTGGCCCAGAAAGTGAGGATGAGGCTGGCTGGTACTGCAGGGTAGAGGCTGGTAATGCAGAAATGGGCTGAGCCCATGGGAAATAGGTAAGAGGGGATTGCTGGTCTGTCACCTCCAGCTGCGGCACAACTGCTGGAGTGGTGCTTCTTGGCTGTTAAGTACAAAGATATCAGAATAAGGATAAGTCACTATCACAGTTAAAACATCTTTTCCTGGCTCCATAAAGTTTCATATTCAGTATGAAAATTTTCACAAGTTCACCAAAAAGAGGGATGCAAATCAGTTAAAACCCCAGCTGCCAGCAAGAGCAATCTCAAAGTTTTTGCAATGGTAAATATACTCGTACATATCACATTCCCATCACCTTTGTGGTCTCCTTCCTGCCTTTACTTTTCTAAGCATGCAAGGCATCCTTTCAAGAATATTATAAATTGTATTTTGGACCTGCTGTCCTCACCTGTGGCTCTCTGATAATGTTTCAACATGAATGGAATGTGTCAGGTAAGCTGACATGATGCTGAACATGTCCTTGTCTACACTGACCACCAGTCTTTTATTGTCAGCATTCATGTCAGCTAAGTGAAGGTCATATTTAAACACCATAAGATTTCCCAGTGAAAACAAGTTCTCTGGAGGCCTTATTTAAAAAAAACCCACACCCTTACTGAAAAAAACAGTATTGCAATCAACTCAGACACAGCATCTGAAACATCCTGTCCAGATTTTCAAGTGCAGTTCTGTCCTGGCTGTTTGTCCAAACAACAGAGCCTATTGTATATTTGATATCTGATATTCTGCTCATCTAGACAGAAGATGATAATTTATGATCCACTCTAATTGAAACCTCATGAACAGCATGAATCAAAGCTGCAGGATTCCTTGTTACGTTGGAGCCGATGGCAACATGACTTTATTGCTCTGCATTATTTTTCCTGAGCTGCAGACAATACTCTCCTAAAATAAAATCTGCCCACTGGCCTGATCCAGCTCTCACTGAAGTCTATACCCCTGACTGGAGAGGGTCTCATGAGAACAATGCAGAATGGTTCATGAGTTAATTAGGTGGTAAATGCTGGAGGGTTTGAGAGAGTGTGGAACAGGCAAGCTTTGTTAAGAAAATTGGATTCACTCCGACTTCAATATAGTCAAATCTTTTAATCCCTCTCAAACCACAATGATTCTCAGAACAATCCCCCTAATTTCCAGGTCCAGGCAGAGAGTAAATCCAACCATCACATTAGGCAGTTAGGTTACTAACAGGAATTGTAGCTCCAGTAGAAAACCATACTAGAGACTCACATCAAGAAGAGACAGTTGCATGACCATTCTAGAGAGGGTCACTAAGGCATGTTTCTCTACTCAATCTCACTTCTCAGGACTGTTCTCCTTGCACATGCAATTATGGTAGAGGAAACTACTTCTGATTACTACTTATATAGCTTTTTACTGCAGACATCCTCCTTGACAACACAATCTCAAGCAACACATAGTATAAAGATACATTTAGATACATGGGGCTTCTCATAGTACCTACTGGAAAGCAGCTTTGCCTGTATTTCTAGGTATCTTTAGCTTACCGCAAAGTTGGTGATCAGAGGCTGGGATGCATAAGTCAGAACTGAAGAGGGTCCAACAAGCGTATAACTAGGACACATAGGCTGAACATACATGTCTGCTGTGTATGGACAGCTGACTGCTTCATGTGACATATAATCTGGGTAAGTTGTCCACTGGGTTAAGGGCTGTAGGGTAGCAGGAGAAGGCTGAGAGAGCCAACCAGAACATAATGCCCCTTCATCGGTAATGGGCAATGAAGAGGCAGTAACATCCATATCAATGCAAGGCTGGCCTGCAAAATAAGAAGAGAATTGTACCAAATGTCAGCCAAAGCCTGGGCTGAAACCGAGCTGATGAACAAATGAAAATAAATGTTTGGAAGCATTACCTATTGGTGAATAGGACGGAAGTGGCTGATGGGGCAAAACAACCTAGAGAACAAAGAAGAATATTCAGATATCAGTTATTCCTAAAAGATTTAAACTCAACATATCTTGAGGAACTCTTGCTCAGAGCTGAAGTAGCAATAAATATATTATCATCCATTGCTGCTTAGACTTTGCTTGGTTCAAGGTACCATGTGCCTGTGTTATGCAGGTATGAGAGCAGTTATTGAAAACTGCTTCAGGGTGAAATTCTGCAATAGGTCAGCACAAGATCCATGCTCCACTGACGCTTAAACGGGATTTGAATGATACATGAGACCTTGTGTGGCTCCACTGCTAAGACTGAATTTCATTGTTAATGAAGATACAGTCAAACTGCTTTCCTCCAGGAGTTTAAATACCAGAATAAATGGACTTAGCCTAAGTCTAGGAAATGAGGGGCCAGAGAGCTCTTTTGGACAGCTTTGGTAGCTTTAAGGTTGCTTTGCATGTTTTCTCTGGAACAGCATATACACAACAGGTCACCTGTATAACAGAGTTTTCAGCACACTACAAAATAGGAAATTAGACTCCGTGGGGAAATAGCTCCACAAAGTTTTAGTGGATTTTCAAAACTTGACATTTCTGGATCCCAGATGACACAAAGTACATCTGCATAAGGCAATTATCCTGAATCCTGTGATTTATGTTGCTGATTTTGGTATTTTAAGCTGGCATTTTCAAAGAATCCTATAGAAGAAAGCTACCCAAATCTCACTGAAAGCCAATGGGAATTGGACACCTAACTCTCTCCTTTTATAACTTCAGCATTGCTGAGTTTCATGGTCTTCAATGAGCCGATTATGCTAGTGTAACCTGCTGTCTTGATAAATGACCACTAGAAAGACACGTGATCTAAGCACTAGACTGGGTGTCACTCTACTGAGTTTTAGTCTTGCTTCTGAAACTGAACTCATTTGTGGCCTTGAGCAAGTCACTTAACTTCTCTGCCTCCTTTTGTTCCTGTCTAAGGGCTTGATCCTGCAAGGTACAGACTTCTTTCAACTTCCATGAAAATCGATGGGGATACATGATGGAGACAGGGACTGGGTACCTATTCAGTCAGAAAGGAAGAGCTTTCCTCATGTATTCTGTATTTTTTCTTACCGTTGTTGCTGCTGCTGCTGCATTAACACTATGAATGTTCCCACGTTTCCTCTTCAGTAGCTCCTTCACTGGTTCTTTGACACGGACACCTTGATAGGGTCGTGGCTGCTGCTGATGCTCTGAAGCAGAAGCTGAGAAATAAATTTTGGTGACATTTAGTTTCCTTCACCCCAGTACCAGCGCAAGGCCATAATCGCCATCTAGGAAAATCCCTTCTTTGCAGACTGCCCTGTCAATATGACTCTCTTTGCCTCCTAGGACAGGTTCTCCTGAGCTCAGAGTTAATGCTGCTCCTTGATACTAAAAAGGTGCAGTCTGTCTCCAGACTTGTGTTCCTTATGTATCATACATATCACGCTGGCAATGCACTCATTTTCCAAGGTAATCTGCATAGCATCAGGGCAAGCTAAAATGAAATGAGCAGGTCTGCATGCAGAACTCCCATTTGGCTACAATTTCCTGCAGAGATGCCACAGGACTGGGCCCAGTATTTGTCCATTTTAAAGAAAATTCTTTTTAAAATATATGTATCAAAAACATGGGCAGGATACTGCAGACTTGGCAGTAAAGCCAGACCCACCTATTACGCCCTCACCTCCCAAAACAAAACCTCCATCTCCTTGCCCTAAGACTAGGATTGTTAGTAATCTGAGCAGTCTGATGTGTTACATCAGGCTCAACATATAGTGAATGGATTCTATTAAATAAATAAACTGTGATATTAGTCCACTCATATTTAAAGCCTCTGAGGACATGGTTACTCAGGGAAAAGTGACCACCATTAGTATATAGTACGATATGCCCTACCTTAAATATCAACAATTGTTGCAGAATTATTCTGTGTTCATTACGGGCATGGATATTAGCAGAACTCTGGGGTGATTTCTTTTTCATATATATAGGCACACACATATAAACAAACAATGAGAAAGTACCGACAGAGTTAAGAACATAAGAATGGCCGTCCTGGGTCAGACCAAAGGTCCATCCAGCCCAGTTCTAGGCATTTTACAGACAAGTCTGAAGATCAGACTCCAGCCCTGAAGAGTGTACAATCTAAGTAGATAAAATACAAACACACAAATGGAATGGGAAGTAATAAAAAGCTGTGATTCATAAAATGATCTATAAATCTCATGTAATTCATTTCACCTCAGTGAGCTTTGGATCGAGCCCTTAAATATGATCTACTGTTCTCATAATCCCTACGTCTGAAATATTGTTTTCTTCAGGTACCTGATGGGGATAGCATGCAAAAAATAGTTTATTTTACTCAACCTGCTGCTGCTTTCGCTTGCATCATTCTTACACAGGTTTAATCCAATTGACTGCAAGGGAGCTATTTCAGAGAAAGTGCAAGAGAGGAGTCAGGCTCATTGTATACAACTCTGAAAAAGATTTGGGGATCATGGTAGATAATCAGCTGAACAGGATCGCTCACTGTAAGATGGTGGCCAAAAAGGCTAATGCGATCCTTGTATGCATAAACAGGGGAATCTCAAACAAGAATAAAAAGGTTATTTTATCTCTGTATTTGGCACTGGTGTGACTGCCGCTGGAATGCTATGCCCTGTTCTAGTGCCCAAAATTGAAGAAGCATGAAGAATTGGAGAATGCTTAGTGAAGAACCACGAGAATGATTAAAAGATTAGAAAACCTGCCATATAGTGATAGATTCAAGGAGCTCTATCCATTTAGTTTAACAAAGAGAAGGTTAAGGGTGACTTTGAAGTCTAGAACAGGGGTTCTCAAACTGTGGAACAGGACACCAGAGTGGATCGTGACTGCATTTTAATGGGGTCACCAAGGCTAGTGTTAGACTTGCTGGGGTCCAGGGCCAAAGCCGAAGCCCGAGCCCTACCACCCAGGGCCAAAGCTTCAGCCCTGGGCAGGGGGCTAAGGTTACATGTGCCCCACCCAGGGCAGAAACCCTGGAGCAGCTTTGCTTCCCCGTCCCCTGTGCCCAAGGCGGTGGGGCTTGGACTGGCTCAGGCTTTAGTCCCCACTCCTGGGGTCATGTAGCAACTTTTGTTGTCAGAAGGAGGTCACGCTGTCTTGAAGTTTGGAAACCACTGGCCTAGAACATCTGTTGAGTCAGTGTGAATCTACAAGCATGGTAAAGAGCATTTTTTGTTCAGAATATCACCAGGTTGGATCATCCCTGGGTTTCACAGTCTGTTTCTTTTCACTTTTTAAGTTCTCAGCCATTTTGACTTCATAAATAACACCCATGCGGTGTACAGCTATAGGAAGGCATGTATGTATGTCATACCAAGAGTCTCAAGTCACTGTAATAACAGAATGAACACAAGCAATCACTACTCTCACTCTGCAGCTAATTTACATGCACAATTTCATTGACTGTATGAAGGAGACTGCGCAGATGGTGGATTATTTGGCCCAACTGTCTTGCCCGTGTGCTCAGCTGTCGTTCTCACAAATCAACACAAATATTGCAGCACAACCCCCACCCCCAGACACAAAGCAACACAACCAGACACATAACCACACGGCCAATCCCCAAACCCACATGTCCCCTCACAGCAGCACACACACCTATTCACCACCCGCACAAACCCGCACAACTCTCCCAGCACAATACAACTTCTGCACTATATTCCCCCAAATCACTCTGAACATAGAATGTCTGTTGAGACAGTGTGAAGTGATGGGAATAATTACAAGTATGGTTGAGATCTCTTTTGATTTAGAATATCACTAGGTTCAGTCACTGCTGGGATTTTGCAAATTTTTAAGTTTACAGCCGTTTTCAGCTTTTTACATCCATGGCTTTATAAATTAGATGGCTTTTAGCTAATAGTATCCTCTTATATATCTAATTTATAATCTATGTAATCTATATCTATCTATTAAATATACAATAACATTTCTATTATAGATATAATATACACATCATGCCTATATAGATCTATAAATAGTTATAGCCAAAATATAGAATAGGAATATGTAATACTTCTTGTTGTATGTACACTGCAAACACAGGTCCCAATTCAGAAACACATTTGAACAAATTCTTCTATTGAAAGCTATCCTGCATCAGGGCCACATTCAGTTTCAGATCAAGATTTGTGTATTGCCTTCGCAGGAAGTTTAAAAATTGGATAACTGGAGTGTGAGATATGGCAGCTAACTGCTTCCACAATTCATTTACTTTAACAGTGTTTTCCTTTTGAACGTTCCCGCTTCTTAATACACTCCTTTGATTTTTCTTGCTTGGTGGCCAATTATCACAGTGACAGATCCCAGGGCTTAAGCCAATAAACTGCTAAGATCCACTTTGAAAAGCAAAGCTGGCAGCCAGCTAAAATGCCTATCATAAAAATCTTATGACATTTTGAGTCAGAGGGAAATATATTACTTCAGTAGCTGATATTATTGAGCCTTATCTTACATGAAGTATCCGGGGAAATTAGTGGCAGAAGGAGGCTGTGGTATATCAAAGCTCAGAATGTTCTGATCGTTATAAAACCACTTCAGCTGCTTTCACAGCTTATACTTTCACTGAACTTTGATTTGTAAATATACCAGCTGATAAATTCTCATTTCTAAAGAACCTGGCTGGCCCTTCTATAACTAAATATTTCTTGAAACAATATCAAATATTGAATTTAAAATATAATTAGACTTAGAAATAATTTATTTAGCAATACAACAAATTCTTCACATGATAAAACAAAATGTTCATTATACTTCTGTTAATCTCTTCTCTATAGAAATGGGTATAATATTTGGATATTTTAATTCATTTTTGTGTGTGCTAGGGAATTTTAAAATATAAATCTACTCTAGACCTGCAGAGTCAATGTCTATATAGGTATTCATCATTCTTATGTTTTTAAGACATTAAAATGATTCAGCGGTTACAGACGTTTTAAATGTTTTAATACATTTCCTCCTACACACACACACACACACACACACATTGAGATCATCAAGGTGATGCTTGTGATCATATTCATTGAAGATGAAGTTCTCCCCATCTCGAAGGCCAGTAAGAGATCTCTATACTACTTAAACCCTGAAAATGAAGCTTAAATGGGGACTTAAGTAATGTATAAGCCTTGTGTAGGTCCTCATACAAAAAACTACATTAGAGGTCCCACCCTGGAGTGTACTAGTGAATCTATGCACAATTTACTTTCTTGAAACTTGCTGTAATTGGATATTTGTGTCAAGAGTTTAGTTGCTTGCAAGTGAAAAAAAAACCAATAGATGGGGAAAACCTGATTTGCTCTAAGGTCTGACATCCGTTAAAAGATAATATCACATCATGAGCCCCATTAAAATACAGTTATATTTTTGCTGATCCAAAACAAATAACACATTTTAATTTATATTTCTCTTAACTCTTTGCTTCCTTTGCAGAGCACGTTGTGAATAATGACATGTTCCACTAGATGGATATAGGAATGGGTCCAGGGTCAGATTCTCAGCTCTGAAGCATCATTGAATTCCAAGGATTTATACCAATTTCCACCTGCTAAGAATCTGGTGCCTCTAATAAATTTAACTATATTTCCCCTATTAATCCTAAAGAGAATCAGAAAAGCCCAGATTCCAGCTGGTGTAAATTGCTGTAGCTGCACTAACTTGATTGGATCCACTGGACTGTAACAAATCTTGCAAAGCTGGACAATAAGGTAATGCATATTATGGATCCATGGCAGGTACTTTTAAATTTCAAAATGTAGCAACTTTTTCAATTATTTATCTTTTGTAAAGCTACCTAAATAAAAGCATTGAAAATTAATGCCAAGCAATATTTTTTTAATATCTAAACTTGTTCTAGAAACATATTCAAGCCTTACTCATGTTTCTTCTTTTACCCTCCTGTAAATTATTAATGTCTTACCTTTTCCTTTTTAAAGGAAATCTAATCCAACTGTTGCATTTCAGTGTGAATATTAATTGCCTAGTTATAAACCATTTAATCATGGAATGCTGAAAGGCCTTTACAAATAGTGGTGGTACCAGACACAACTATAAACATGTGTTTAAAATGTTCTCTTCATTCTTAACTGGAGACTATGGACCAGAATCTGATCTCATTTACATCAGTTTACTACTGGTGTAAATGCAATCACTCCCTGATTTCAACTGGCATAATTGAGAAGAGGGTCAGACTGTAATTTTCTGTTAATACGGCTTTATTATTCTTAGTACTAATGAAAGGGCCTAGGATTCCCACTTAAAGATCAGAACCTGACTCTATCAAAGACAGTCCCAGCCCCTGACAACTGAAGAGTTGGTAGCTATAACCTGAAGAACTATCTGAATATTAAACAATGTATTTGAAATTAAGAGGATTAAAATAGCCATTTCTGTTTTATATGGTTCATTTACATATGAAATGATTTATTTTGTACTTTAATGATTTTTAATTACAGGCCAGACTCTGTTACCACTATTCATGCTGGTGAAATCCTGGCTCCACTGAAGTCAGTGAGAGTGTCATGGATTTCAATTGAGCTAGCATTTCACCCTTTGTGTAGAAGAGTACCTTATTCCTTGAATAAGTGCATTGATTTCAGTGGGTCTCCTTGCAAAGTAGGTTAATACTCAATCTGAGTAAGAGTGGTATTATCTGACCCCAATCTTTTTTGGTTTTTTGGGGGGTTGGGATTGAAGGGGGAAGATGACATTTACTGTAAAAGCTGATAAATATACCTATTCACAGTTTCCTGTGTCAGCAGGGTAACCAAAAACCTGAAAAAATATAACAGAGTCTGCAGAACATATTTCAGTTCCCCCAGAGCTGAAACAAAAATAATGTTAGAGCAGCTGCTTTTCCACTAGTCAAGTGTCTACCATGTCTGATCTTTATAGAAGTACCCACAGAAAAATGACTTTCTGCTTTGGTGCACAGTTCATTATAAAGCAAAAAAAATCTGATCATTACAAATTAAAAGTGACATGAGGAATAACGACATTCCCCAAATTCAGGTAAGTCCCTGACTCAAACAAACCTAGGCACTTCATTCTTCACCGTTTGGTGCAAGGTTTATCTTAAAACAAATGTTCTCCATTGTACAGTGCTCAGACAAAGCAGCATTTTAGTTTGCTCATGACATGTGGTTGTAAATGAACAAAGACACACATGAACAAATTCTTTTAAAACAAATAAAAATACTTCACTAAAGTGGCAACAAGATGAGTGCAAACAATGAGCCAGATTCACTATGTGTTCCACCTGCTTTGCACGACTCCTGTAATGAAAACAGCCATAAATCCTGTGTATACAGGCACTTAAGCCAGGTTTGCAGCTGCTTCGTGTAGTCAGAGCAGTGCAAACGAGCTATGGTCAATCCAGAGCCCAGCAAAGTCAATGGGAACCTTTCCATGGCTGAACAGCTTTACAAGATTTCTGAATGTAAATATATTTCAGTTCATTGCAATTCTCTGTAGCCTATTCCTACACCAGCTGCTATGAAGCTACTATGTGTTTGTATATCAGGGCTCCTCAAAGTTACTACTCATGATTTTGTTGAACATTTGGCATTAATGCTGACAATCGTCAATACACCCACACACACACAAATCCCAGGGCTCTGGGCTGTCACTCAAAATGACTGACCATTACTTCAGGTTCAGCTAATGAGAACATTTACCAAAGCCACTAACCCTGCTGGATCTTTGCACAGACTGACAATAGGAAACAATGATAATACTGTTTTACTACAGATCTCTGAAAAATCTTCCCAGACTGGTTTCCAAAAGAATAACAATTGAGCACCTTGAAGTCAGTGCAAAGATTCACATTGACTTCAATGGACTTTGGATCAGGTTCTTTTTGCAGACTAATATGAGCTCATAGTTACAGGTAACATATTTATCTCTTCTCTACCTATTTCTCTCCTTTTTTGGACTTATGTTTGGGGAAAATCAGATCTGCCTCTAGGTAGGGCCCAATCTGCCTCTAGTGTGAGTCTTGGCATTGAAATCAGTAGGAATTTTGCCAATGAATTCATTAGGATCAGGATCAGGCTTAGATCATGGGTCACAGGAGCTCAAAGAACATACTGTGCAAGACAGCTTGGCAAAGAAGGGAGAAATGCTGAGCAGATTAATAGCTCAAGCAGTGATACTGTAAAATTCTGGGCTTCAGTTCCTTTGGCTCCCTGTCCTTTGGAATATTTATCTCAGGAATTTCCATAGTTCCTAGCACCACATTATCGAAGTGCTGAATAAGAAGTAATAAAACTTGCCTTTGAATAACAGCCAAGTTAAGTCTGCAGTGAAGACATATCCTACGATTTGTCTATGCCATAGTACCAGTGAGAGTTTTTCTGTGCAGTCAATTCTGCTTCTTAACAATCTACATATGCTAAATGCTTATGCATATTGGTGCTTTGAAACCAGCACTGAGAACTTGATTTTTTTAAATTATTTTTTCTTAAGAATTAATGCAAAACTCATTTTCCAGCATCTTGTCTCTAATCAGTCCTGAGCTGCGAAGGCAATTAATGACAAACAGCTGTGTAAAACTGCAATGCTCAGAAAGCATGAAAAGTTTTAGCTCTCTGAATTTCAGACTAATATTATTGCGCTGTACACACACTACTCAGTACAATTTCCCAGCAAGCCAATTTCCACTTTGAAATATACTGCATGCCTGACTGACTGCAACAGCAAATGACACACTTTGCACAGTTTCAGAAGATTTAGTGTTTCTTTACTCACACTCTGGCATATGACAAGCGTATCAATTTATCAAAGCAACCAGTGTAAATATTTTTCTTCTTTCTTGTTGCTTCTCCAATATAATAAAAAAATTACAGAGAAATACAATGGCAATCTGTTCTTATTTGCAGTAATACAGAAGAGCAAATAATAACTGAATAACCAAAAATTCCAGGCTTTCAAGTAATAAACTAGTCAGAGATTTTGGCTTGAATCTTGAAAACTGTATTGCACAAGGCTGGCTGCTGACGTCTTTATTCTACTCTGTGAACTTTAATTTTTTAAAAGAAATCAATTTTAGCCTTGTATACACAACTTTGATGCTCTATTCTGCAACCTGCTTACAATAATATAACGATACTTCTTTAGCAGTATTTTTAAGTAATGGAGTAAATATTGTATATAATGGGGTAAACAAGTATCACACTTGTTCACGTCCATGATTTATGATTGTTTCGGATATTGAATCTTTTTACATATTTTTAAAAATACTATTAATTATTCAAACTAGTAATACTATTTTTGAATTTGTTGCTGATTTGGGTTTAGTATACTTTTAACTATCATGCAGTAGTTCTGTCAGAGTTGAATTTTTTTTCCCCTGAGTTATCGATTTTTTTATTTTGCAGTGTATCTACTTTAACAAAAGGCCATATTGTTCCAGTGGGCCTTAGGGAAAAGACTTTTAAACTGATAAAAATCTCTCTCCTAAAACTTAAACAGCTAGGCAGCTGACCCTTTTAACAGGGCTTTATTTAATCAACTCCTTTTGTACTTAAATAAAGTCTTCCCAACCCTCTACAGTTACTGATCAATAAGGAGCTGGTGTTTCAGGCACTGGACTTGGAGTCTTGAGATCCAGTTTCAAATCTCAGCTGCACTACAAACAGCTTTTGTGATGCTGAGCAAGTCAACAAAGGCCAGATTTTCAAAAGATATTTCCATGATTAAAGATGCAGATAGGTGATTAATGAAATTTTTCAAAGATATCAAAGTAGGTTAGGCACCTAACTCCCACTGGCTTCACTAGGTGCCTACCTGCATCTTTAGACCCATTTGAATGCACATATAATAATAATAATACGTGGAACATCAGCTAAAGAGACGTTAAATTCCATCAGGTCCTCTCCTCTGTCAGCCTGGGTGTGTGATGGTATGCATCAGGACGAGGATTCCCTTGTGGTGACGGGAAAATATCACCCTTCTGGTCAACTGCTAGCCAGTTAGCCCAATTTCTACCAAGGTGCACTTTTGGGGGGTAAAAATTCCACGTCCCATTCTCATTCTTCTGTCTTCTTAGTCAGCTGGTCTGTGGTGTTACTGGAGCCCCAGAAATGCAGTAATCTTTACAAGCTGCGAGAGGCACTGGGGAGAACAGGTGTCCACGCAGGGCCACTCAGGAGGGAATTTAGTGAGTTAAATTCTCCTCCCTTCTCTGAAGGGTTTCATGAGTGTCTTCTTTTGCCTCACGATCTGCCAGGAATATTCAGGAGATGGGAACTAACAAGAACCCTGCACTCTTTGCTCCCAGAATCAGAGAGGATCAGGATTTACTCCTTTGAGACTGCTATAGTAGGACTAGGCAGGGTATCTAGCCAGTGTCAAGTCCTTTACACAGCTCCAAGCCAGCTTCTTCAGAAGAAGGTGTAAACCCTCATGTTGTGCTGGGCTGATGGGAGATTTTCTGCCTGGCCTCAACAAACAACATCCGGCTCCTTCATTGATGTGCTACTCGAGAACAGATAGTAACAGGCAGGAATAGCCCCACTGCATTGTACTGTCCGACAGAACTGTGTGATGTCATCAGACAAATCATGAAGTGACTCAGAAGATAACTCATCTAAGCTGCATTTGATAATCAATTGATTTACCGTCTCGTCAATGGGCTTTCTGTCTGAATTCGATATTTTTGCTTCTCCTGGAATGCTGGGATAATGTGACTATCACAGCTGCAGCTCTGCGTGTTGCAGCCTGCCTGCTAGAGTCAACAAGCAGCACTATCTGTGCAGCTGACACATTCTAGCTTTCCCATGAAGCATTACAATTATTTTTGTAAGTAATGCTGACAATTAGAGCTAAATAGGAGTGGATTATACCATGTACTGTTTGCCTCATTATGGGTGGATATTTCAATAAAAATGTAGTTAAATGCAAAGTGCTAAGCAAACATCTGGGCAGAGTGTTTGCTGTACAGTCAAAAACCCTTGAGCAAGAGCGAAGGAATCAGAGTGCTGGTTCATTGCACAGTATAAGGAAACGAACTTTGGAGACTTCTGAGCATAATTAGCGCTCTAAATCAATAGACCAAACATCTGACCTACCTTAAAAGCAAGAGTGTACTTACTGACAGTTTTTGGTTGGGTCTCATTCTGATCTCTTTGGCGTTAATCAGGAGTAACTAGTGAAGTTGATGGAGTTATGTTAGTGTAAAGCCAGTGTAAGTGATACCAGAATCATGGCCAATCACAGAATCATAGAAATGTTGGGTTGGAAGGGACCTCAAGAAGTCATCAAGCCCAGACCCCTGTGCTGTGGCAGGACCAAGTAAACCTAGGCCATCCCTGAAAGATGTTTGTCCAACTTGTTTTTTAAAGTTTCCAATGATGGGAACTGCACAGTCTCCCTTGCAAACCTGTTCCAGACCTCAGCTACCTTTAGAGTTAGAAATTTTTTCCTAATATCTAACCTAAATCTCCCTTGCTCCCGATTTAGCCCATTACTTCTTGTCTTACCTTCAGTGAACATGGAGAACAATTGATCACCATCATTTTTATAACAACCCTTAACATATTTGAAGACTGTTATCAGGTCTCCCCTCAGTCTTCTTTTTTCAACACTCAATATGACAAGTTTTTTAAAAAATTTTCTAATAGGTCAGGTCTTCTGAACTTTTTATCATTTTTGTTGCTCTCCTCTGGACTCTTTCCAATTTGTCTACATCTTTCCTCAAGTGTGGTGCCCAGAACTGGACACAGTACTCCAACTGGGGCCTTCCCAGTGCTGAGCAGAGTAGGATAATTACCTCCTGTGTCTTACATACAACACTCCAGCTAATAAACTCCAGAGCCATATTAGCCCTTTTTTGCAGCTGCGGCACACTGATTACTCCTATTCAGTTTGTTGTCCACCAGATCCTTCTCAGCAGTACTACCACCTAGCCAGTTATTCCCCTTTTGTAGTTGTGCATTTGACTTTTCCTTCTTAAGTGAAGTACGCTGCACTTGTCTTTATTGAATTTCATCTTGTTGCATTAAGATCAATTCTCCAAATTTTCAAGGTGATTTTGACTATTTAACCCATCCTCCAAAGTGTTTGCAACACCACCCCAACTCGGCGTCATCTGCAATATCTTGGTTTTCTTGTTGTTATTTTAATGCAGTGATTACAGGTGCTATGAAGATTGGTAAGAATTAAATTTGGTCTATTCAAGATGGGCCTTGGATTCTAGAGGGTGTATATACCACTGTTTCCTATCTAATTCTGTCTGCTGCATTTAGAGTGACCAGATGTCCCGTTTTTATAAGAACAGTCCAGTTTTTTGGGGATTATTTCTTATATAGGTGCCTATTACCCTCTACCCCCTGTCCCATTTTTTCACAGTTGCTATCTGGTCACCCTAGCTGCATTCTAGTGAACATGCTGAATACTCTAATTTGCAAGAACCCTACATGGTAATTACATTGAACTTGGATACAAGGAAGATGATGCAGACTAACAAAAGTAATTTTAACTTTTCTTCTGCACTGATAGAGTCTGAGGCTACAGAAAACTCTGACGAGATTTAGGATGCAATCTGTAAAGCTTGTTGAAGAGGTCTGCTCTTGTAATGGCTGCAGAGGGCAGCAACATCATGCATGAGGATATCAAAGATCAAAGCCAGTGCACGTTGAAGTCAATGGGAATTGGTAAAATATAAATCCAATTTTTCAGAACATTGGAGCCAATATTACAGATGGGGAAACTGAGATACACTGATGGAAAGAGATTTACCCATAGGTCTCACCCTCCCAACCTAATCCCTAGCTACAGCCCATAATATTGTTTCTATTTTAGTGAAACAAGCTTTCCATTTAATCTCTGATGTGGTCATTCATAGACCTTGACACCTGGTTTGTGAAGCACTGATGTGCTTGATTCTTGTGCTATCCCCCTTTCCCAGAGTGGTGTTACCAAAACTAAGACTCACAAGATGCAACACATTTTAGTTTCAGCTTTCAGTATCATTATTTGATACTTTCAGAAAGGGTGCTAAAAGCCTCACATCTGTTGTGGTATGCATCAAGGGCTTTAGATTATTTAAAAGCCATTTTGGTGGAGGATTGTCAAAGGTGCAAAGTGGAGTCGAGCATACAATCAACAGTACTTAAGTGACTTAGGAGCCTAAGCAGTCAGTAGAACGTAGTGTCTTAAGTCACATAGGTGCTTTTGAAATTCTTGTGTGCATAAATACTGTTTCATTTCACTTGGAGTGGGGTGCTTAATTTTCCCAGGCATCTTTGAAAATCTCACCCTTAAATCAAAGAAGTTATTTGAGATAGTCAAAACATTTAATCAAAATTCCAAATGTTTGAAAAATTTCAACCAGCTCTATAAGCTATCCACACAAAAATTAATTGTATGAAAGGCATGGTCATTTGGTCACAAAAATCATATGTCATTTCAAATGCATGGGACAAAATGGTATTTGATGCAGCATTTTTAGGTACTTGCAGTTGCCATTAATAAACAAAAAGTAGTTGCAATGAGGAATGGATTCCATTAAATAAAACTCTTCAAAGATGTGGGAAGCCCGTAGTAGTCATTGCGGGGGAGGGGTATGGGCTAGGGTTATGACTTTCATACTAAAATGCACTGTTTAATAGTCTTTGCAGGATTGATGCACTGCAGTCCCAATCCTGAAAATATTTTTTCCCCATGTAGAGTGCAGTGACGTCAAGGAAACTACTCCAAGCTCACAAACTTCAACACATGCTTAAGTCGTTGGAGGATCAGGGTTTGACTGTAAGCTGTTTTGGATTTTCTGTGTTTGTACTGTGCCTAGCAGGAAGGACTCCTCACTTGATTGAGGCCTCTCTCTATAGTACTACTGTGATATAAATAGTAATAACGAGCACATTCCTGACTGTAAGCTGCTTTGGGCAAGGTTAATCATTTTCTATATGTTTGTACTGTGCCTAGCAGGAAGGACTCCTCACTGGATTGAGGCTTCTCTCTATGATAGTACTGTGATATAAATAGTAATAACGAGCAAATTCCCTCCAATCAGGCTATGTGCATTCAAATCTGATGTCTTGTGTCATTCTTGCAGTCTCTTCTAATTAGGATGGAACTCAGACTATTCTAGTGGTGCTTCTTGTTATCTTGAAGATCTTTCCAGTCTAAACCGAGTCTTCCCACATTCCCTGTAAAACCCTGGGATGACTGTCCAGAATTCTGTTTGAGTTTTCTTCCACCCTCGTATATAGGCTGAGCAAACATTTATGTCTCTGACCTAAACATAGTAAGTGAAATTGCAGCACAATGCCTTTCACCTGACTTGCAAATCCAACTTGACAGTACTCTCTATTCAGGCGACCACTCTGGAGAGTTTTAATACAAAAAAAGGCTGAGTCACCTAGTTTAGTGACATCCATTTGTAACTCTTTGCAGTCAGCTTTTGATTTAACTATTGTGTTCATCTGTGTCTGATAATTCTGTTCTTTACCATAGTTTCAACCAATGTGCCAGATTCTGAAGTTAGGTTTACCAGCCTATAATTTCCAGGATCACCTCTGGATACCCTTTTTTAAAAATCAGCATTACATTAGGTATCCGCCAGTCATCCAGTACAAGGGTGATTTAAGCAATAGGTTACATAGCACAGTTAGTAGTTCTGCAATTTAATCTTTGATTCCTTCAGAACTTTTGGGTGAATACTGTGATCCTGGTCACATATTACTGTTTAATTTATCAATTTGTTCCAAAACCCTCTCTACTGACACCTCAATCTGGGAGAGTTCCTCAGATTTGTCACCTAAAAAGAAAGGCTTAGGTGTGGGAATCTCCCTCATATCCTTTGCACTGAAGTCTGATGCAAAAAATGTATTTAGCTTCTCTGCAATGACCTGGTCTTCCTTGAGTGCTCCTTTAGCACCTTGAACATCCAGTGGCCTCACAGATCATTGGCAGCCATCCTCCTTTTGATGTACTTTTAAAAATTGTTAGTTTTTATGTCTTTAAATAGTTGCTCTTCAAATTCTTTCTTTGCTTGCCTTTATTATCTTTTAAAACTTGATTTGTCAGAGTTTATGTTCCTTTCTATTTTTCTTAGTAGAATTTGACTTCCAATATTTAAAGGATGTTTTCTTGCTTCTAATTGCCTCATTTAGCCCTGGTGACATTTTTTTTGGTTCTCTTACTTTTTTTTTAATTTGAGGTAAATAGTTTGAGCCTCTGTTATGTTGTTATCAAATAGTCTCCAAGCAGTTTGCACACCTTTCACCCTTGTGACTATTCCTTTTCGTTTCCTTTTAACATAGCTTCCTCATTTTTCTGTCATTTCCCTTTATGAAATTAAATGCTCCTGTGGTGGATTTCTTTGGCATTTTTTCCCCTATAAGGATGTTAAAATCTATTACTTTATGGTTGCAGGTCAGCTATATTTGCCTCTTGGATCAGATACTGTGTATCACTTAGGACTAAATCAATAATTGCCTCTCCCCTTGTGGATTTCAGGTCAAGCTGCTCCAATAATCAGTTATTTATGGTGTCTAGAAATTTTATCTCTGCATCCCTTCCTAAGGTGATATATATCCACATCTCCAGAGTGCCAATCTAGTGCCATAACCACTAGATCATCCTTTCTCTCAACACAGGAAGCTAAAGCAATTAGCTATTTATCACAATGACTTAGGGAAAAGACAGTTTTAAGAATGCTGTATTGGTTTTAATATCTAGAAACTATTTATTTAGATTTAAATAAAAAGAATTATATCTAAGGTCTAGCACCCTAATATGTATTAATCATACAATAAAACCTCAGTATCAAAAATAATAAATTCAAACATGAATTCAACCAGCCACCTATAAAAATCTCCTTGTTGCCCCTTCATTGTTCTAAGACACATACCCTCAACTTTGCCCCAAAACCTTCTTGAACAGATGTCAAACAGAACTACAATATCTCCACTGCCCACTCTTTGCCTGGTGTAAAAATCCTCTCCACTGAGGAAGGCATTTGCTGTATCTCATGATATGTTTTGAAATGTCCAGTAAGTACTGATATAACAGATTCTTGCATTGAGAACTCGAGGGGTGCCCTGCAGATGAAGTGACAGGAAAGTATTGCACAACAGTTGCAGTGTTTTGAAATGGGATCCATATAATCACATTGTGGGGACAACCAACCCCTAGTACTGCAGCCTGGTCACTCACAACATAGGTCTGTAATTCCTATTAATCTTTAAAGAAGCTGTGTATGTATTAAGGGAAGAACACATCCTAGAAATGTTCAGTATGCCTTTCATTCTAACTCTACCAAAGACAACAAACTTTGATCCTGTGTCTCTGTCCTTGCAGCTGAAATCTAAGATTCACAGATTTCTTAGCTACTAGATTACATTTGACTCTGATCTTGCTGCAATGTTTTTTAGATTGCTGATTTTATAAAATATGCACTATTGATCCTGAAAAGAGAAAAAGATAATGAGAACAAAAATGTTGCTATAGTGCTATCATAGTCTACTCTCTGTCATGCTGCAGTACAAACTCAACGTGCATGAACAAAAAAATAGCTGGAGCATCTTGCTATTTGATTTTGCAGTCCATAATATAACTTTGAAAATCCACATTTTTACCTAAAGGAAAAAATGACTATGCAATTCTCAAACAAAACAAACAAACAAAGAAAAAATATTTAAATCTGTTACCAAACAAAATATGATTAAATGTTGATTATCTCAGAATAATAGGTTCTGATAAAACTGATCTTTGTCTACTCTTTGATCTCTAACATAATGGAAAAGAAGGTTCATCTTTGTTCCATGTTAGTTAACTCACTGGAAAATATTTAAGAAATTAACCCTTTCCATTCAGGTTTGTTGTGCTATAGGTTAAGTGAATAGCATAGTTAAAGGTAAAGGATGTTACTATGGTTGCAAAAACAAACATTGTCTTTAGAAATATGCCTGGAGGCAATAAAAGAATTAAAAGAAACAGTACAAATTTCTACATGTATTAGAGAAAGAACTAAACTATTTGAGGAAAGATGGGCCAAATAGAACAAAATGATTTTAAAAACCCAAGGATGTAACAATATGTATACATATGGTAACTTACAACCCATACTGCATCAGCTCTGCTCTGTTCCCTTATCTTTTACATCTGTCACTCTCTCTTTGAATACTTATGTAGGAGGTTAACTGATACAGTCAACGATTATGTTTATCTTTAATAAAAAGTTAGTAACTAAAGGCCAGATCCTCAACTGGTATAAATCAGCATAGCTCCATTTGCAATGGAGTTATGTTGCTTTACATTTGCTGAGGATATGACCCTAAACGTCTCACTCAGAAGCTGAAATGTAAAGGAAGTTGAAATAGTCTTTGACTGTCCAATATCATTTTTGATAAAAGTCATGTCCATGTAAAGTCTGATACAAAAATAAGATTTATAGCAGCCTTCATTTTTAAAAATGAAAACTCTGGCATGTAATCACTCTAACCTTTGACATAATACCTTGCATCCTGTTACTGTTTTTATGAATCAGTCTGCCATTTGATTCAAAGTGATTAATGCCAACAAAGCAATAATGTTGTCTTGTGATAATGTCCATGCTGGAAAATTAGCATCACACATTAGTAATTGTCTCTCCTAAACCAGGCACCTCTCAGTACGTGGGTATAGTAAAATCTCCCATGCTATTCTAATACTGACTTAGAGCTATTATTCAGGTGATCTTCATATATCGACTGTAGTTATGAAAAATAAAGGCAATCAGAACTCACTTACATTTTTGCCAGTGCATATTCTGTGGCAGAACGGAGTCTTTTCTCTTTGAAGAAGATAGTGTGGCTTTTTAATCGCTAACTGTGTTTTACTCGTTTACAAGTGATGTGATAACTGGCTGTCAGAATGTTTCCTTCAGCTTTTTAAAAGCCCTAAGTTCCCGCTGAGCAACGTGATGTCATCACATCCTCCAACCACAAATACTTTATATTTTCCTTTGCTATGTTTTGTTCTTCACCACATTATGCAGTTTCTCCAAGGCTAGAGTGCGCTGGAAGATATTATGCATAAGACACACGTTACATCACCTAAACATTTTTTAAACAAACATTAAGGTCCGGAACCTATAGTCAATAGGAGTTTTGCCTGAGCGAGGTCTGCAAGATTGGCCCATAAGATTCTAAAGCAGAAACACACAAGAATATTTTAATACAATTTTTTGATCTTCTGTTGTGTTTAGAGGAACATATGTAGGGTCAGACTTCAGCTGGTCTAAATCTGGACGGCTCCACTGACTTCAACAGAGCTGCACTGGTTTACACCAGAGGAGGATCTGGCCCTTCAGTGCTCAACAGTTTTAAAATACCAGCCTCAGCTGAGTGTTTTCTCCTGCCTTCCGAGAATCAACTCCCTGGGGTCACTAAATCTGAACTCATGAGGAAACACCTGTAAACACTTCAAGCCTCATTAAACGACGACATCCTTCATTTTAAAAAGAAACCCTGTTTTTTCTGTTTTGTTTGTGTTGAAATACATCATTTCCTATTAAAAAAGAGGTGGCCACAGAAATGAGTTACTGATGAACCCTAAGTGAGTTGGGGTTCTGAAATCTAGTGTGGGGCCCAGTCCTGGAACGCGAGGCATGAGCTCAGTGGAATTTAAGGAAGCTGGTCACCTCACAGAATCAGGAACCTATTCTGTACCATTTTACGAGTGTAGAATTGGTTTTAAATTTAACAAGAAAAGAGGATTAAATCACATGCAGATTATAAATTAATATATGTCTATCTCTTTCAAACATTTTCTCTAAGAGCTCTCGGTATTAAAAAAAATAAAGAATATCTGCTTAATGCGGAAATAGAATCCACCATGTTTGCTGTCTCCAAGAGCCCTGATGGCATTATTTAGCTACATTTTGCATAGCTATATTAGCATTCACTAGCAATTATGCAGTGCAATATCCTCTTTACTGTTAATGCTTAGTAACAGTAGGCATTCAGTTAGCTTACATTGCATAGATAGACATGTAAGATAGGACCTGGTCCAAAGCTCATTGAAGTCAGTGAAAAAACAACGAGGCGTCCTTTGGCACCGTAGAGACTAACAAATTTATCTGAGCATAAGCTTTCGTGGGCTAAAACCCACTTCACTGGATGCATGGTGTGGAAAATACAGTTGGCAGATATATATACACAGTACATGAAAAGATGTAAGTCTTTCTCTAAATTTCAATGGGGTTTTGATTAGGCCCACAGTAAGAAAAATTCCCACACACTGTTATGTTTCTGTCACCAAAAAAAGTAGGCAATTTTCCCCTTCAAATAATGGAATTTTATATATAATTGTAACAGCACTTAACTGTGTAATGTGCATCAAAATAATGTTGACAACAACAATAACCGCTTTCTTAATAAGTCAGACCCTTTCAAAACCCAGATTGTTCCCGCACAAGCCAATAGGAGTTCTGTTTAAAACCCAATGGTATAATATGGGCTCAAGTAGTTGCGAAGAGAAGCCAGCTGCAGTTTTGCTTTAGTAAGGAGCCAGTCCAAACAACAGTGAAAAAATTCAGAGTACTTTAAGAAACATATTCTTGACCAGTCCTTCTAAGGAAATTGCATTCTGATATTGTATTACTAATTAATGCAAGTAAATTTCAAGGAGTAAATCAAGAGTATATATGGCCCAAATTTTCAAAAGTATGCACTTAAGATGTACATGTACATTTGCGCATACCCAAGTTATTCATGCAACATTTATTGTGCATGACTGATTTTGAGATTTTGCACACAGTCTTATTTGCCTATGCAACTTGCACAAGTGTACTGGATAATACATATGTGCAAATTATATATATTATGCACACACACAAAGTTCATACATAGATACAGATATAATCTAATTTTAAAATCTCATTGAACTAAATCACCCAAAGATAAATGTTTTAAAAACATCTTTATATCAATACTTTAAATATCTGAAACTGTACAGTTAAAGCCTTGTTGTAGTAAATATCTAAAATGAGGAAGTTGCAAAGGGCATGTTATCCACAGATAAAAACAGCCCAAACTATTTTGGTGTTTGATAGTCAGTCATCCATTTCCATGTTTTAACACACAGTTATAAGATAAGCCTTTGATGTATTACCAAAGAGCCACTCCTCAAAACACAGCTTCACACATTTTAACAGAGAATTTATTTTAGGTTGATGGAAGTACATTACAAAGCAAAATAATGTATTTGCCAATTTTCTGCTTTTAATAATTATAGCTTTGTTTCATGTTCAATATTTTACCCAGTGTTTGGTATAGAGTGGGGCTTGGATTAGGACTAGTTAACTGATCAGATAAAATGAAAGTAATACAGGTTGCATAAGGGAAGCAACCAGAAAATATGGCAAGGGTTACATCTTCCACTTTAACAGAAGACGTGCCTACTGTTTCCCATTCAAGTTCAAAGCAGTAATGATCCTGAAGGCAGTGGTCATTTATTTTGGATGCACACCTTGCTCGCTTGAGCCATGTCTTTGTCTGCTCAGAATTAGACTACTGCAATGAGCTCCACAGGGAGCCACACCTTAAAATCACTTCAAAAAAATTAAAGTTGGTGGCTCACTTGCAAAGAGGGGTTTCTCATTCTGCTGATGGGTACTTCTTTGAGTCACATATCAAGAGAATGAAAGGTTTACAAGCAACACAGTAATTAAATAGTATAGCCACAAAGCAACCCAAACAATAATCAAATGCATATATTAGCTTAATAATGTATCATATGCAGTGTAAGAACACCACTTTCCAATAGGCTGAGAATTGCATTCTTGAACTGAATTGATTTGCTCAGTGCACACCAAGAACCTATGACAGCCTTGCACTCAGCTCCACCTGGGCAGTTCCTTGTACCTGTTCAGAGCCTTATTGACTTCAATGGGGCTCTGCATGAGCCCAGAGATACAACTACACAGATCTGATATGCCTCAGCTTCAAAGATCCCAGCCAAAGGTGTACAGAGGGAGCACCTGAGTGCACAGAGAATGCAATGGTGCAGAGGAATAGGAGGGAGAGAAGGATGTACACCCACTGTCTGGAAGCTCCATCTCCCAAGACACCAAGTTTTTGATATGACAGGGACTCCAATATTCCATTGCTAGGTCTGTGGACAACACAAGAACCATGTCAGTGCTTTGCCAAAATTAGTTCTGAATGGTTGGGCTGCGATCCGACAAAACTTCATACAATATCCCCAATTCTAAATTACCACTATGCCAATGATTTTAAAATAATTTTTTAAAAAATCATATAAGCAGGATGAAATGACTTGACAGGAGTCAGAAGTGCAGTGATCTCAGACCAAAACACATCAGGAAATATCTACCCATAGCCTAGATTTCTCCTAGACAGCTACTGTAACAGGTGCCAAGAAGAGAGAAAAACAAGAACTAAAAAAAACCAGAGCTGTACATACTGCACCAGTGCAGCATACAGCAAAACAGCCTTGTGAAAATGGTGGCTATCCAAACATTATAGAAACACAGGGATATGCTACATTCAGCTTTTGTTCTGCCCTTTGAACCCAAGCGTTATTCCAAAGATTATGAAGAAGTAAAGGCAAAAAATTGCTTTAATTATTGTCGTATTCCCTGGAAGACAGCTGAGTTCATTAATCTATTTCTGAAAGAAAATTGCCAGTGTTTTTGGCAGATGTCCAGGTTTTTAAAATCACGTCAGTGTTATCACTCTAACCCGGAAGTGCTATGCAAAAAGTATGAATGCAAAAATAGTAGTTTAATATTTCAGAATAAAAATATTTCAGGATTAAAAACACAAATAGCTTCCTCCTAGGATATGATAACTAATTTAATAAAGGAATGCCTACTTATTAGGTTGGGTGAGGATTTTAAGGACTGTTACACTTATGAAAGGTCATTTCAATACTTTTTTTCATCAATCATAAGGGAGGTTTGAAGAAATGACAAATTGAGCCTAGTTTGAACAAAATAAATGCAGAAATCTGACTGAACAATAATACGCATTTCCGATGGCATCATCTATTATTTATGTGTCTATTATTTCTATTACTGTAGCACCTATATGCTTTGTTCAAAATACCGTAAGAGACAATTCCGGCTCCAGATAGCTTGTAATCTAAATAAACAGGACCAAATTACTGCCCCCATTTTATAGAAGCAGAATCAAAGCACAGAGAAAAGAAGTTCACCCAGATATCTGGAATCCCAGACCAGAGCCACCAGGCAATCTTTCCTCTCTATCACCTTCTGCAGGTGTATGCATAGTCATCAGAGCCAATGAGGCCTCCCAGACAGGTGGAGGGAAATCTGGTTCACAGGTAGCCAAGAGGTATTGTGAGTATACAAAGGTGCGGGAACAGTTTAAAGAGGTGATCTTTATTCACACACAGCCCAGCAAAATCTAAGCCTTGGCTAGGATTCCTGCATTACAAGGTAGAGACAACCCAGTAGCCAGAATCACAGAATGAAGGGCACAATATAGCAGCTGCTCCAGTCTCTCATAGTTGACTTGGTTCACGGTATTTGCACTGTGCAGAAAGAATGCTTTCCCAAACAGGAGCTATCCACCTTCCAAAAATGCTCTTGTCCTGGAAAGAAAGCAAAGGTCTAATTCCTGCAGGAACGCGATCAAACCATTGTTCAGAGCAATCTGAAACACAAGGCTGGCTGTCGGGCAGTTTAAAGTGCTAAGTGACTTTTCATGCTACATTAAGTGACAGTTTAACAGATAATGCTGGCAAGTTCCCAAACATATGTGCAAGCATTTAAAGCCAAATATTACTTAAAACAAAAATCTAAAATGAAATCGTCCTGTTTCAGCAGAAGCCTGTGGCTAGGAAAGTTAATAAGGTGCATGAGTCAAGGTAGAAGCCAGATCATGACATGCAACTGAGATACATTTTCTGTGCAGGGAGACAGAGACTTATTCTGAGAGTTGTAATAAATCTCATGATGACTGTCTGGATAATGCCAGAATTTACTGTGTGCTAAACTCCATGCACTCTATGAGAAATGTGAGAGGATGACAAAAGTAAATGTCATAGTACGCTTGCCAGAAAGGGGACCTAGAAATGGCAAGAAGGGCCTCACACACCATCTGAGCTGCATACAGCGGAAAGGAAAAGACCAAACTTTGCAGCCCATATTCAGTCAATATTTCCATTGTTTTCCTTGGAAGATTTGCCTGCATAGGGACCAGGTGAGGATTGCACAATTTAGCTAAGAGAGAATTAAAATCTGCCAACCCTCCCCCACTCCCTATTTTTACTTCTCATAACATTTTCTAGAGGCCCCAACTACAATCAAGGCGCTGCCCTAGGCACTGCACAAACACACAGTAAAAGACAGCCCTACCCGCAAAGAGTTCACGTTCTACATGGGCAAGACAGACAAAGGAAATAATATTATCCCCCTTGTAAAATGGGAAACGGAGGCACTGGGAAATTAGGTGACTTACTCAAGGCCACACAAGAAAGCTATAGCAGTTAGGAACTGGGGCCTGATCTCTGGAGTGCCAGCCCAGTGCTTTAACCACAAAGTCACTCCTTCTTTTCCTGCCTATGATTTATATCGTATTCTGCCCTGTCTTGCATATTTACATCCATGATACATTTTAGCACACAGCTTGCGTGAAAAACTCTATAAAGACCTACAGTATTGTACGTCTCATTCATCCATTGTACTCTCTGAAACAATCTGTTCTGATTCACTCTCCAGCTGGCGTAACTAACAAATGACGCATGCAAAGTCTATTTCTATTCAGGTCCAAGGTCCAAATCTTCAGCTGGTGTAAAATAGCATAGTTCTACTGACCTCAATGGATCTAGACCAGTTGAGTATCTGAGCCCAGAAGTTTAGGGAGTATCATCTCCAATGTTGCTGCATACCAGCACATGTGGAGAGCTGCCACTTTGGAGTTCTTTGCACTACAGACCCATTTTATATTGAGAGAAGGGGGTTCTTTCCTATATAATTTAGGATGAGATTACTTATTGGTGATCTTATGCTTACATAAGGAACCTTGCCTTTACTAATAAGCCCCCTTGGGTAATGTCACAACTCCATTAGCCCCCTCGTACTGGATAACACTGCAGGGCTCCCATGCCAATCAGCTTGACATGCACCTGAAAAAGGTTCCTATGCAGGGGTGTGTGAGGTAGAAAAAGTTGGCAAAACAACTTTGTGCGCTGAGACAATTTTGTCTTGTGCCTTTACACACCCACACGCTGAAATGAGAGTTTCCCATGAAGGTGACAGCAGATGCTGAGGCAGGGATTCCATGACTGAACCACACCCTCCCATGTGTCACTCTGCAAAGGAACAAGAAGTGAGACAGTGCTCATGCTTCTGAAGATTCTGAAGCCGTGAAGCAATGCACCAATCAGGGTACCTGGATATTTCTGGATGCTGGGACAAGGAAAAGTTACACACACTGTGTGGTGACCCTGCTCCTCTCGATAAAATACTGCAAGACAGTGTTTGCGAGTGTTAGCCAAATCTCTACTGGTTTGTATTCAGCCATGCACATGCCCCTTCGATAGATGCCGCTCACAAACATCCGTTTGAACAGGTTATTGTTGGTATGAATATTTAGGGAAGAGCCGTTTTCTGCAGATAAATATCTTTGTTATTCACTCCCTAAAACTTTCCGTCATTGTTAGTCCAAACTGTCTGGTGAGAAATTACAAAGAAACACGCACCCACAAATTGGAAGAAATCAGGATCAGATTGCAAATGATTCAGGAACAAAAAACAGAGCTACATTTGTAATTTATATTAATCACAATGTATCATTTAATTAGCTCTGGTAGGCTAGGGGATGGTGCAGGAAGAGCTGTGGGACTTTCTAGCAGAAACTGTTGTAAAGTCAGATGCATAAAATTAGAAATGTTCATGTAAGGTTATCCCTAGAGTCTTTCAAATGAGTTTGCTTTTGCCATGGTACATGCATAAAAGCCACAGTATTGCAATGGAGAAATCAGTCCCTCTTTGGTACAATTACCAAGGAAAAGCAACTCTTCAGGCTATGATTACACTAGAGAACTTACAGCGGCGCACTAGAGAGTTTTCAGGTTGATTTAATTAATCCACCCCCCACCAAGTGGCAGCTATAGCACTGTCCACACCGGTGCTTAGGTCGGTGTAATTTATGTCACTCTGGGATAGCTGTTGTCATATGTTTTTAATAGATGTGGACTTTTTTTGTAGCATACAAGTAGAAAAATTGAGCCATGAGAGTAAGAGGACTATATATTACATGAAAACAAAGTGTTTTTTATCCAAAATTCATCCTACTGTTCATATAAATTCTGAGTGAAAACCACATTGTGAAAAATACCTCATATGGATGCAGGCTAAGTCCCAGAGTGGTGTTTTCTTAATAACACATGAACCAATGTGCAACTGGTACAGTGGAAACAACCCACTTTAATGAAGAATTAACCATATATACACAAGTTACATTCATCCAAGAAACATGCCTGAGCTGTCACTATAGCTGTGTGAACCAGCATTTACACACTACCATTTCACATCCATAGACAAGCCTATCCTGGATACCAATGCTGAATTATGTTAGATCAGGTTTAAATAGGAAATGCAGTAACTGGCACTTCTCCAAACTAAAACATTTTGAGTAGGTACCTGATGTTCTGCTAGCAGTAAATGCTATGGTTTGTTCTTCCAGATACCACCCATGTTCCTTAGAGGCTGTTTCTTATTTGCTCAGAATTAACATGCATCTTGTCATGACTGCTATAAGGAATGTCTCAGCACACAAGCTGCTGTTCCTAGGGAATTACTGACAGAATCATAAAAACCCTAGCATTTCTCTTGAGATTATGCATATTCAGAACTCTGTCCCCAGTTGCACTTGAAGAGCGACTCAGCTGCTTCCAAGACATCCTGAGGACAGAAACCCTGTGAAATCAGAGATCTGCAGCTGGGCAAGAATGTATATGAGACAGAAGAGAGAGAATCAGGGGCTGGGTGGGGTGAAGTGAGAAGTGTCATGAAGGATCACCAGAAAGTTAACTGATTAAGGCTGTATGAAATTTTCCATGCTTCCCTCTATACACCTTGAAGCCAATCATTAAGATAGAGTTGGCTCTGAAGTCCTTGGAGGCTTGTAACCCAGACTCAAGGAAAGAGGCAGGAGTGTCCATGTGAACAGCTTAGTCACGTGCAGATCTTGGCTGAACTTTGGATTAAGCAGCCACTCAGTGCCTTATTTAAACTGAATGAAACCTTGAGGAGGGGTGGCAACTACTCTTTTCTCATCCTTGTGCAACAACACCCCTTGCTGAGTCATCCACAGGGACTGAGCCTGGGAGCTCTGTATCTAAAAGCTGAGCCGCTGTTGGGAGCAAGTTATCCTGTAACTGCCTTCTGCAGGATCGCTTGCATCTCCTCTGAAGCAAGTGGTGCTGGCCACTGTGAGAGACTACGTGGACCTTGGGTCTGGATCATCCGATATATCAATTCCTATGTTACCATTAGCAATGTCCCCACTACCAATGATTTTAAATTAAAAGCCTAGATTAAATGCACTAGGTTTGTGGATGAATGTCTGGAACAGAACTGTAGAAATCCTTGAGGTCAAAATATTGGTAGCAAAAAGGACATAAAGTATTCTGAAATTGACATAGATCTAATTATGTTTTTCTTCCTACCTAGGATTAATAATCACAGTTGGTAGAGCCCTACACAGATACAAAATTTGTATCTGCATGTGATCAGTGATCCATACACATGGTCTGCAGATATCCATAGATTAACAGGGCTCTAACAGTTGGATTCATCTCTGTAAAATTTAAATCTTTTTTCTAGCAGTGTTTTACACCATTTAATTGAAAGTATCTGTGCAGTCCATTTTTTATTAATGTGATACAGAACATTATTTTAACCCATTCAGCAAAGGGACACTGCTGGCATAAAATATAATCAGTGGGCAGGAGAGCATCTGAGTGCCAATTTTTCTGCAGTATGCTGTGAGTACAATACAGGACCTGCACCATAAAAGAAATGAAGTAGAAATGCCCATAAAAACTGTCTATTTGAAAAGTGGTTGCATTTAGAGGAAATGTTACCATTTCAGTTGTCTTTTGGAAATTAGGTAAAATAAAATTTTAAAAAAGGAGGATTCCTAGACCTCAATTTAGTACATGCCTGCTTTTATACATACAAGTGACCCCACTGATTTAAGAGGCACTACTCACATGCTTAAAAGTAGGGAGGTGCTTAAGTTCCTTGCTGAATTGAGGCCCTAGTACTGATTTAGGGTCTGATGCTGCAACATTGACATCAATAAGGGTTTGTCCATTGACTTCAATTGAAGTAGCATTAGGCCCTTAATGACAATTATGCAGAATATTCATTTGGCAAGCATCAGTGAAGCACTGGCACAAGAAGTGTTTAAGAGCACCGCAGAGCAGAGGGAAAAGCCATATTTAAACACAAACTTCTTCAGTTAATGTTTACAAACATATTATTAAATGTATTTCTATTTTCCTAGATGAAGCTGCCACCTGCTGGTCTCCTTCCACAGCCCCATTAACATGCTCTGGGTTTGAATAGTCATATTATTAAAAACAGACTGGACAAAGCACATAGGGGAACATTTTCAAAGACACAAATGCCTCCCAGTCTTTGAAAGTCTCACGCAGCAAGTGTACTCTGGGAAAAAGTCCTAAAATGGCCCAAGAGGGTAAATGGACTATATCACCTAAAAAACCTTCTCCATCTCTAACTACTAGGATCTTCTGTTTCAAGACATTGTGACTGTTTGATAATAAAATGTACCTGTGCAATGGCTCAAGTACCAGTAAGGCAGCCATGCACAACAGCAAAGCCGAAGAATGCCAAGTTAAAAGTGAAACCACTTGCTGCCCTGGTGTTTGGATCTCAGAATTCAGTATGTCACCACACATAGGTGACCAGATGTCTTGTTTTTAAAGAGACAGTCCCATTTTTTGGGACTCTTTCTAATATAGGCGTCTATTACCCACACCTCTGTCCTGTTTTTTCACAGTTGCTATCTGGTCACCCTATCACTACATGTGTTGCTATCTAAGCAAATTGTGATGAAAAATCTTAGGATGGTATAAACCTTAACATTGCATTTCCCATGCCTATCATTTAACATACCTTAGAGGATACAGATTTCCTCCCCTGGCCTTAAACGATAGTTTAAAAAAGACTAAAAGCCTACTCACTGGTGGATGGAGTCTCACTGTCTCCAGGTCTACCATAGATAAAGTAATTTACCATAGGAAGACACTTTCACTAGACTCCTTGTCTATGTCCACTATAACCATGATCCAATAGATTGATATGCTGGCTGCAGTTTTAGTTTCCCCTAGGTAATCACAGGGTACGTGACTAGAACATAGCTACATTTGTACCCTGATGATATTTGCTTGGCCTAAGGGTTGTGACTGATGGAAGACTGAAGAGATCTGAACAGTGAGGAAACTGAAACCAAGTGTACCAAAGACCTTGTCAACATGCTTTTACCTATACCATGCTCAGAGCCAGCTTCAGCTTAATGTTTTATTGAATGGTCAAGCTATTGACACACAATCCTAAATTGTGTAGCTCACTACAGTAGCTCAAAAGATCAAGAGAAGAGATACTGTCTCCTGAACAAATGGATGGGTCTACCTGGGGAACCCACGCACAAACACTGGGCAGTTGCGGGTTTGCTCTCTGCTATTCAGTTGGCGAATATATGCCCCAGTTTGGTTAAACTCTGCGCACACTAGACTGGAAGAGACATAGGTTAATCATACCATGAGAATTATCACAGGCACACTGAAGCCAATAGAAGTTGGTATGATTCCCAGTCCCAGCCAATGAACTGATCAACAAGATACAGCAAATGCCAACCTTACCACTGTTCGGGGATGCATACACCCCATCACTGACTGCATCATAGAAATCCTCTCTGGACAGTGCTGCACACTTTCCATCCAGCTGATGACACCATCAGCTCGGTGTGGTGTAGACAATGGGAGAGAGCTAAGCCACAGGAATGGCTATCTGGCTTTGGTCTCCTCCACTGCCTTTGGAGCCAGTTTAACAGGTTCAGAGCCACGTGGTACAGCGGAGGATGCTGCATACATGCTGGCTGGTTCCTTTTTTTGTGCTGGATCCCTGAAGGTCATCTCAAGATGAACACTGCTCATTCAGAGGCCATTGACTGGTTCAAGGCAATTTAGCTGGGGTTTTCTTTCCCACTAAATCTAGCTTTGCTTGTCTTGTCCACATGTCTGTCTGTTTCTCTGTCTATCTGTCTGCCATCTCTTTCTCTCTAGATGTATATAGACATATAGATATAGCTATAGATAAACCGCTAGAGTTATTCCCCAGCGCATAGGAAACTTTAGAAAAAGGAAAAGGCCTTCCAGCTCAGCAAGTTGCTTCCACTCATGTATACTTTGTTTCAATGACTTTCACAAATCATTTATATTCCAGAAGTTGAACATATATTACATGTAGTAGTTCTGCTTAAAGACCTGATCTTGAAAAGTTTTGAGCACTGTCAATTCTTATTGCTCAGTCCCTTATAGGATCAACTCTAGTTTCCCTTTTTACCCCACTTAGCTTAAAATGTTAAGAGGATGCATTGAGTGATCTGGTGAAAAACAATTAACATGGGTTTAAGGCACATTAGAAAGGTCCAGTAAGCTGCACTGAGTTCCCATTTCTATCAGTCTTTTATATTTCTCTTCAGCTGAATGTACTATTTAAGGTTGGCATAAGAACGTAAGACAGGGTGGACTCCACTCTTGCCATCTGAAGGTGCAGCTATTAATCTTTGGAGAGATTATTGGTTTGTTTCTTGCCCCAACCAGACCGGGATTCTTCTTTGTCCTTGTATCCCTGTCCTAAATTGTTTATTTAAAAAAATGCTGTGCATTCAAGTAGCAGCAATCAGAAGTGCAGCCCAAAGCCATACCTGCTTGCCAGAGCTGACTACATTGTCAGTCCTGGAAAATGACTCACAGGGAAGGGCAGGTGTTTGCAGGATCGTGTTCAATGACAGACTTAGGGTGGGTCCCACAAGCACTCATCCACAGTTCCAGTTGAGATGGCATTGCCAGATGGCTATTTATCTTCACTTAAGTTCGTCAGTTGCACCATCCAGTGTGACCTTTCTTATATATCACTGAAAACTCATATAGTGCCCCTTCTCAAAAAATATAAGCAAGATACCACAAAGTCAGTGATACATCGTCTGGCTTCTAGGCATGTCACAGACGCTGCCAGTTTTCTAATCCCTGTTTAATCCCTCAGATCCTGGCTGCCCACTGATTTCTTAATGCCAAACTGCACTTACAGTGTCCCCTATATGCCCATTCCCTGGTTTCACACAAAACTTTACAGTTTCGCTTCCAAATTTTCTTTTATTTGATATAATCTTCATCATGGTGACTAGCTGACAACAGTCACTCCACCGCATCATTGTATGTTTCGAGCTCCACATTCTTTGTGGGGCATGATTGGGGGGTGCAGCCAAGAGACATAGTTCTTTATGGTACCCAGTAACTTGTGGGATCTCAGACAGTGGGTGGTTGTGTGTAGGCACAGCCAGGGCACTGCTGGCAGTATGTCATTGAGATGACCATGCTGCCACTATCATGGGGCTGAAGCTCCATGGAGGAACAAGCACATGGTGCATTTGTCCTGCAATCTGCATGGCTCAACCCATCTACTCCCACTGATCACTGACCTCCTGTTGCATGACACCATTCGTTTCACATAAGCAGGGAGAGGATCCAACCTTTATCTACTGCACAGAAGCCACTGGCTTTCTTCTCTGCATATTTTTGCCATCAAGGAGCTAGTATAGCCTTCTATTTCCTGAGCTGCAAACTGCTTATCCTAAAATTAAATAAAGAATAAGAGCCTGAGTACATGGCTGTCAAGATAATTGGTGACAGACTGATCTCTACTGAAAAAAGTATACTTTAATTAGCTGCAGTTGTCATAAGCTCCTACCAATGTACAGTATCCCTAAAGGCAATCATTGAGCAGATCAACAGCAAGTCTTAGGTCAAAGGATATCCCTTACTATTACAATAGCACTAAGAGAGCTATTGCAATCCCACACAGACAGTTCCTGTATGGCAACGGTGCAATGATACCGAGATAACTCATGCTGTTGGATTGTTGATATAGAATGTGGTAGAAGAGGGGCACATCTATATCAGCCAATAGAAATCTATGACCAAGATCCAACAGAAAAATGGCAGCTTCCCCTTTCTTTTAGTAGCTTCTTATTCAGGAGTCTTAGGATCAAACAGGATCATTAAGGGCCAAAAATTCTCCCTTCAGCTGCATTTAGCATGGCCCCTATTGATTTCAGTAAGAGCCATACAAATGCATCCAAGAGAACCTAACCCTTTGGCTAAAAACAAACTGGGAAGCAAAACGATATCTGGGAATCTGTTACATACGAGATCAAAATGGGAAAGAGGATAAAGAGAAGGACCTCTGAGAAGGGAAGGACCATCAGCTGGTCTCAGGATAATGTAAGGAACAGAGGACAGTCAGATCTAAATAGCATTTAAGTGGGACTAAACCGTATCTTGTACTGGCCTTTGGCAGAGGGCGTGAATTTCACCGCAGTAGCAATAAGCCACTCCAGGAAGTGTGCTGTTTGGCTATCAGTGCATTTCCCAAATGGTTACACTCATTCAGCCTTTTGGCCTCAGTGTCTCACAACACACAGGAGGCATAAGAGAACAGCCCGTTACAGCACCCAACCATGGCTTGCTGCAAAGAAAAACTACTTTGCACAGAAAAAGGCTTTTTACAAGTAAATGAGCTGAGAATGCAGTGGTTATGGAGTTCACAATTATTAAGAATCCAGCTCTTCTATGGAAAACGCAAATTTGTAGTTCATAATCCCCCCCCCCCCCCGGCATTCTTGTTAGTCTCCCTGCCTTTGCCAACCATGCTGCAGGGGAAAACAATGAGCCCTATTGCTCTGAATTAGGCACTGAAACCATGGAACAACTTCAAAAAATTAACTTAGAGACATTCTCTTTTGTTTTCCAAAATCCTGTAGAGGATACTGTACATCCGGTTAGGATTTAGAGTAATCCATTTTACAAGGAAGCTAAGAAAAGAACAGGTATAGCTGAATGTTGATATAAAAACAGTTGCTCATTCTGTCTGAAACATCTTCAAGTTGATTACATTCTGCTCTCAGTTAAACCAATGCATCTCCAGGCCCATTATGTTTATGATACTCTGCTATAAGGGATGATTTGAGAAAATACTAGTTGATCTGCATTTTTAGAAATATATCTAACTGTAAACTTCTTATTTAACCCTGATAAATATTGAAATTAAAAGTATATAATGTGTATAAAAGACCTTCCAGTATGAATTATGTATGTAACAGACAAGGCTTAAAGGAAACATTTGTATATAAAGATGATGGTATCAGCATTTGAGTCACCGGGTATGTATAGCATGTGCTGCTACTATATTTCAAAACTATTTTACTTTTAATAATCCTAATTGAAATGGATATTCCTAGTTTCTATGGTTTCTAAAGCAGGATTCCTTAATCTTATATTGCTTTCCTCTCCTGATGTAGGGAGGGGATATGATATACTGTTTGCGATTAAATTTGCTCCAGTGCAGAGGGCCTTCCCAAGACATATATTAAGTCCTTTGCACAGAGATGCATTGCGTGCTTAGTTCATAGAATCGGGTATAACATTTAGGATCAGCTATTAACTACAGAAAATGTTTACAATTCATTATTAGGGGTTAAGTACAGGTGTGTCTGCATTTGTCTTAATTCTGAGTAGATACTACAGAGTATATTGGAGACCTAGGTTTGATATTTATCAAAAAAAAATTCTGAATTAAACTGTAATTATAGGATCTCTGACATTTAACATAAAGAATGCTTTGGGGCTATCTGCATGACAGGCATGCCAGTGTTAAGACAGTGGACTTTCTAAACACCATTCAGCAGCATTTATTTTCAAGGAAATTTTGCTTTTGATCAACAGGGATGTTCTCAGTTGAAAAGTAGTGCTGATATCTAACTATTTATACTTCTTTGTACACTGCATACTTTCAGATACTCTCACAACAGAATATAGTAATATCAGATTATATTTTTACTCCCGCTTCACAGAATTTATTTGATCAATATTGTCAGTTTCCTGGGAACTTAGGAGCTTTCCTTTTGTGGGAATCAGTTGCAAGAAACTGTCTGATCGCTTCTTTTCCTGAGTGGATTCCTTATTGTGTGATATTTTCATTGTAAGAACTGCAGGTGCATAGACCGCCTTTATATTATTATGCCTGAGGATTATGGTGCTAATACCAATTAAGTAACTTCATTACCTTTATTTTTGACATTTTGATTAGTTTCCTGTACCTGTTCTTCTTTACCTGTCAATGGCCTTGCATACTTTGCCTTTTTAGATTAATGTGTCTCCTTGCATTATTCCACCTTATGCCATTTTAACGAGCGTCAGAACAATATTTAAAGTGTGCCATGCAAAAGCTCCATGGACAACAGTCCTCATGTTACAGGAACTAGTCTGGCTCTCAAAAATAATTAAATTTTAGTTCTCTTTGCGGCAGGGACTGTCATTTAACACAGATTTCTACAGCACCTTCACACCATGGGGTTCTGACCTAGTTGAGGCCTTAAACACTATAATAAATAATCATCATAACAATTTCCTTTTGTAGTCATTATTGTAGAATAGCTACTAAATTATCAGTACTACTATTCAAATAGTGACCTTCAATATTTAGGTCATTAGGCAAATTCCTGAAGCCAATATTCAGTCCTTACTCCTGGGACAATCTGGAACTACGCCCTGGATACAGAGGTAACAGGGTATCTACTGTTATTATACAATAAATGATTGTCACTATAGATGTGGTTAGAAGCAATGAACTTAAATTGCAGCAAGAGTGATTTAGGTTGGACATTAGGAAAAGCTTCCTAACTGTCAGGGTGGTTAAGCACTGGAATAAATTGCCTAGGGAGGTTGTAGAATCTCTATCATTGGAGATTTTTAAGAGGAGGATAGACAAACACCTGTCAGGGATGGTCTAGATAATACCTAGTCCTGCCATGAGTGCAGGGGACTGGAGCAGATGACCTCTTGAGGTCCTTTCCAGTCCTACGATTCTATGTCATCTAAAATTCACATCCTCTCTTATGGTAAAAGCCCCAGCAGGAGATATGGAGAGTGCAGGTGCAATTATACAATGGATATTCTTCTTTCTATACTTATTTTAATGATAAGGAGGAATACACAAGGTGTATTTCTGTGTGAGTTCACTATAGAAGGCTTCAAGATACAGGCCAATATTTTACAAAAGTGATTAGTGATTTCCAGTGTCCAACTCAAGATATGTCAAAGGGATATTATTCCAAGAGAAAGGTGTGCCACATATTCCAGAAAATCAGGCTCCTTCAAGGTAACTTAACGTAGGCACCCAAAATCTTTTCTCATTAGCCAATGAAGAGATGTTCATGTTGGTGTCAGAAAAGCCACAAAAGGCAGAATCAATACTTACTGCTAGACTGAAGGGGCTTTTATGGAAAGCTAGGAAGGAGAGGGATGCAGTTCCCACTATTTTCCAATTTTTAAACACCTCCCCAAAACAGTGTAACATGTAGCATTATAACGTACATTACAATGTGCTGCATTTCTATGTAATATGTAGCACGGATGTCTTTGCTGCATGGACTACAATAAAGAAATGCAACCTTAATAAAATAAATTTGAATTCATTAAAACCTCCATTGGCTCAATTCCCAAAATAATAAGCATAACATAGAAAAAATGTCCAAAAGACCTGATTGCATGGAAGTGAGCCAAGCAGTGAACATGCATTAGCATTTTGATGTTGATTTCCAGCCAGAGGCATCGGATTATCTGGCAATAACCATGGCATTACAACCAAAGATATCCCATGCAAAAAACCTCCTAGCTTTGATGGAAATGGCAAGGGGGAGAAAGGACTGAGAAATTAAAAAATGCAGAGTTAAGGCTGAAAGCTCAACCCTAGCTCTGCTCCATTGTGTTTCTGACTTAAAACATGGTCTGTTTTATCTTGTTTTACATTACATGTCAATGAATACAATATATAATATGCGCTGGAATTTAGTATACAAGTTTGAATAAGTTAAGTAAGTTATTCTACAGTATATAGTCTTTGGCACGTAGGATAAAAGTGTATCAAATCTATGTTTTAAGTCTCAATGGGCCAACTCAAAAGCATTTGAAAGGATTTTGTTGATACTTTTAAAAAGTCTGGGTAGAACTCAAGCATGGAAAATTTCAAGTGATAGGACAATTTCTGAGAAAGGCATAAACAAGTGGAAATAGGAAAAGTTTATAAACAGAAGTTGCATTTCAACCTCAATGATTGCAGGAACTCCCACAATGCCAGTGTCACAGGGCAGCACCTGTCTGGAGCACCCTCCAGCAGCAGGCCACACTTGACTCAGTTTCCTCTGTCCCCAGTAAATCTATGCACATTTATCCTCTAATCCATCAACATAGTTTATTACCAGAATATAGTTCAAAGCAATCCATAATAAGAGTTGCAAACATATAATCCATTTCTCGCCTCACTGCAGTCATTAAGATCACTCAACATCTCGTCCCACATTACCCCATATATCACACATCGGTGCCTTCAACCACTCCTGGACTCTGTCAGTCCTGCCCTGTCCCTGTACCAGGTCGGCCACACCAAAGCTTCCAAATGGAGCGCAACCCCGTTCTCCCCAGGGAGACTCCTCACAGCCTCTCTGCTGGGGAGCCTCCTTGCCGGGTAAGCATCCCTCACTCCCCCGACCTCCCGTGGTTCCTCTGCTCTCCAGCCCTGGAGACTTCTGCGGTGAGGATCCTCCACTGCTTCCCTGCCTTCATTCCACTAAGGCCCTTGGCTCTGGTTTGGAATCTGCAGGCATCTCTTCAAGCGGCTCCTCCACCCCACAGCCCTCTGACTTGGGGATGCCAGCTACCAAACCCCTCTTGCCATTCTCCTGCCTTCTACCAGGCCCCACACATACTGTCTTGAGAAGCTCTCAGTGCCCTCTTCCTTACTGCCACGCAGCTCTGGCTCTGATTCACTAGGTCCAACTTTCTGACTGGCTTTCCCCCTGATCCTTTATAGCCGTCAGGTGCTGCCCCACTTTCTGAATTGGCCTCATGGGAGCACCTCCTCTGGAAAAGGGCAGCTGGGCCTACTACATTTAATGGGGCCAGCCACCCTATGACAGCAGATATTCTCATAACCAGCACAGCCTTGTGGCTGAGACTTTCAAAGCTAAGAGATTTGGATATACAATTTCCTTGACCATTAATCAGGATTGTACATTCAAATCCACTGTGCAGCTTTGAAAATCTCAGCCTAAGTAATGATGAGAAAACATAGACACAACATTCTAAAGTAGACATTTGAACATTTCTCCCCTTTGTTAAATTTCCTTCTCTCTTTCCCAGCCACGACTTGGTTTTGTACCCCATGGAAAATGAATCGTACACTATGTTATTCCACATACAGTGGCTTTTTGTAATAAGATTTGTCTGCTCTTGACAGTGGAAAGCCTCAGATCAGAGGAACGATAGTATTACCGGAGGTATTGATTCTGCAATGACAACAAGACTCCAGCTAGGCTCCAGCACTCATTTGTAGCTGCCAGTGTCACTGGCTGATCAGCTTTAACAGAATCTCAGAAACTAGAGACGGAAAAGACATTAGGATTCAGCTGGTCAGTCTCCAGAGGACTAATGCAGGACTGTTTTCCTGCAGGACATTTGCTACCAATACAGAAAGGAAGACTTGAAAAAAGTATTGGCATTAATCATGAGACTATAGATTTCAAAAAGTTCCTTCGTAATTCCATATGGAGTTGCATCCCACACGCAGTAACATTAACTGGAGATGGGTATGCAAACTACATGCATCTCAGTGAGAATATAACCTGCATTGTTAGTTCATACCTTTGGAGAATCAGATAACAGCTGTAGTAAATCATATCTTATAACTACTCTGTAGGGGGAGAGGATGGGTCCTGAGGATGCAGGCTTACTCTTCCAAGGCCAGAAAGGGTGCAATTCACTCCTGTGCAGAGGGCTAGTCCAAACCCCGCACATCAATTAAATCTGATTTAAACCCTCACTCATTGAGTATAGTTGTTACCATCTAACAGGAGTTTGATGTTGTGTGTGAAATAAGGTGTTAGTGATGCCAAGCCACATCAAATGACAGGCTGACTGAGCCATATTTGACTCCGGAGCACTTTCACTTCCTCCAGCCCCCGCCACCTCCACATGGAATTGCTGTGTCACCACATAGTGTTGTTGGTTTTGCTTTTCCGGCATTGGACAATAAACAGGTATTTTTCATGAAAATTCACCAGTCTAGGCCAAGGTAAAGTTTCATTGTTACCACAACACCAGGGACTCAGCTTCTGTCTCATTAATTCCCCTTTGAGTCATATCACAGAGCTGGTGTGTGTTCTCTACTTTTGTATTAGACTTTGTTTGTAACTGAAATAGTAATAATTTGAAAGATCTAAAACTGAACATTAAAGAGTCCGTTGTGTTTTTTAAGATTAGACCAAGCCAGGTGATTTCCAAAGAAAGAATTTTAAGTTGCTCTTATGTTTACAGAAGGGCAGAATTTCCATATTGGGCAGCACCCAGCACTGTTTGGATTACACATTAAACAATGGCATAATCATTTATGCTTTACCAATGGCAGGTAATGAGGGCTCAGAGTCTAGGTTCTCTGAGAGTTCAAGTGTGCTGGACAGAAATGTAAAAATACCAAATGGAGGTACACAAGGCTCGAGGACTAACCCAGCATGTTCATCTATATAGCACAGCTCTGAATAAAGTGTCACTGACGCTAAAGAGAAAGCTACAGAAAGCATTCAGCTGACAGATCATATATTTTCTGTGCTTGTCTTCATCTTATTTAACCTGGTTCTCAGCACTGCAACAATGTACCAAGACTGAGGGCTGGAATACTGCTTAACAGTCTACGCTCCCATTACAACACCACACCCACCCACACTGCAAGCCAAGAGATTCTTTGGAATTCTGTGCCCGTGCTAGATTTTGCATGTACACAATAAGCTAAATTCTGTGCTGGTGGAAATGGGGAAAAACCCCACTGAGATTGATGGAGCTCTGCTCATTTACACCAGCACAGAATTTGATCTAATATTGCCTTCCAATGCCTCAAGATTATGCCAAGGAACAGCACATAATATCAAAATTAAACTGTAGGTATCTCAGACTCCCCTGGCATTTTCCATACTGCTTTTTGACTTGATATCAGCTGAGGTACACAAATGAAACAAAATCAGCCTTTAACAGACCTTCATGGCTCAATCTAATGTTTTACAGTGTGGCAAAAAGCAGGGCTGGCCTTACCATGAGGCGAACTGAGGTGGCCGCCTCAGGTGCCAGACTGGGGCGGGGGGAACCCAGAGTGTAGAAAACTGTTTCTGCTGCTGGTGGATATGTATTCTCTCTGCTCTAGATGCACAGAGATACAGAGATGGTGGAGCACTGTGCTGGAGGAAGGAGGGCACAAGACTTTTCAAAGTTTTGGCCCAAGCAAAGGGACATGGAGGTGTCATTTGAGCTCCCCGCCTCAGGTGCCAAAACATTGTGGGCCAGCCCTGGCAAAGAGTCTCCACTGTCTGTGCTGCACATAAGGGAAGATATTTAGACTGAGCTTGCACTACAGAGAAGACACATGCTCTTGTTTGCGTTTTCATTAGGGGGACAGACTCCTCCGTCCTCCGCATACAGGGACAGAGAGAAACAGAAAACATTTAAAGTGTGCCAGCATTACCAGAGGTAAGTACAAGAGATAGGACCAGCCTGGAACCCCAGATCTGAACCATACAACGTCTGGGACAGTGTGAATTTAGAATTGAGCAGCATGGCTTAGGCCCACCCGTCTTATGATCCTAATGAGTCTGCATCGTTCCTGAACAATGAAAGAGATCAGATCTAGATCCAAAGTTGGTGATTGTAACCCATCTGTAGCAAGGTCCAAAGCTCTGCATAGGGTAGGGGAAAGGGTAGAAACAAAGGATGCAGCAAAATCTGTAATACAACAGGGAGCAGTGATACATTACCCCACAGGAAAAAAGTTTAAGAGAAGTGTATAGATGTGCACACAAGTGGGAACCCACATATCAGAAACAGGAAGGCAACCTGGTATTTTTTGACTGCAGCAGCGCCAGAAATTTTTCCTGTTGATCAGTGATGACTCATTTTGATTCATTTTTTCCAGCTTCCATAATATGTTAAGATTATGTACAATGATCTAAAAGTCAAAATGTAATGAATAAAATAAAGGTAAAATGTTTCAACATTATCTAGATGAAATGCTGACAATTTCCCATTGAAAACTTTGTCAAAATGGACTCATTCCTGTGAGGCATTTAGATTTAGATGAAAAAGTTGTTCCACTGAAAATTTTTCAAACAGCTGTAATATTAAGCATTACCGAAGCCCATTTGTTTGATATGAAACATTTAGTTTTGATTTCAAGCATTTTTTGTTTCATTTTTTAAAGATAAGATTGGAAATTTCTAAATGAAAAGTCATTTCAAGTAAAGAGCCAAAATGTTTCATTTCAAAAATGTCAAAACAAAATGTTTTGAATTTTTGGAATTTTTAAAGATTTTTTTCCAAGCAAAACAATTTAGCAAAATTGACACAAATTCGCAATATGTTTTGGTGTCACTGAAACTGCACTTTTCACTGACAGAATTGTGACTGAAAAAATTTCACTCATCTCTAGTTAAGGGGTCATTCCTGCAAGGGGCTAAACATTAATCCAATAAAGCACTTAAGTAAATCCTTAAATTTAAGCATGCAAATAGCTGGGAATCCACACTGTTGTCTGGACATTTCCTGCTATTCCCCATGGGCTTATATAGGATCAAGGCCAATCAGAGATCATTATGACCACTGTCAGATCACTCCATTTCCCATGATGCACAACCTCTGCGGATTGAGGGGGTCATAGGGAGTAGCTAGGTTAAAGCTATCACTGGATGGGCATGGGATTGTCTGCTAGCCCTGCAGGCCTGGATTCAAGTCCCACCATTCCTTATAGCTGGCCCTAAAAACAAAAACTCTCAGGTCACTTTGTCATTTTCAGAGTTTTGGGGGTTTTTTTTTCTTGCTTGGTGCAGATGCCGGACAGCAAACTTGAACCAAGACATTCAGCATATAAAATAAACAAACAAACAAATAAATAATAAATAAAATAATAAATAATAATAATAAATAATAATAATGAGAAGGGCAAGACTGTGGCCCAGAGAAGTGACCCCTTCCAATCATTCCTGCTCTCTCTTCCCAGAAGCTCATCTGAAATTTCACAGTGCCCGTTCTTAATTATTCTATTCCTGCATTTGGGCAGGGACTCTGTGTGTGTGTGTGAAGCTTTATGTCACCTTCGCATTTTCCCCATTCTGTATTCGCAGGCCCTGCTGTAAGCAACAGCAACCCCAGCGCTGCTCTTATTTATGTTCTGCATCCTTATGGCCCCATTAGGAGCAAAGAATAGCTGCAGTACAGTGCATTCTAGTCTCACACCCATTATGCCAAGGGACAGGAACATAACACAGAGCCCTTACACCAGCACTATACAAAGGCTGGAGTAGCAAGAGCTGTATAGTGTAACTGAGAATCAGGTCCACAAAGAAATGTAGTGCAGGGTTTACCAAAGTGCTAAGCGATTTAGGAGCAAAAGTCCCAGTGGAGGTTAAGATCCCATGAGAGAGGCTTATACCTTCCGCTCCAGTAGCATGAAGTACTTTGTCATTGCGCATGCACTCCATCTGCATATTATGTAATAATAATTCACATCACCCCTAGCTGTGGATTAAAGAAGGTGCTTTCTTCCCCCAAAATAATATTGTTTCACTGCTACTCCTCCCTCTGTAACTGTCAAGAGCCACAAGGCTGGCTCTTTGCCAGTCAGATAACAGCACAGCTGTGGCCCAGGAGAGAGAGAGACATAAACCTGAGAAAAGGAGCAGGCTGGAAGAGAGCAGAAAAACATGTCTGGTAAGTAAACTAGGGTGGAAGAGGAGGAAGGCAATGAGGCCTGCAGTGACACATGTGGGCACAGGGTGGAAATAGATGTCAGTCCCTTTAATAGAGGCAATACTGTGGGTATCACAAGGGAACCAGTGACAAGCACACAACCTGTGTACATAGACAACGGGCTCAATGTAGTTAGACCGTGCCACCACCCTTTCCTTCAGGCACATTGGTACCCTCTCCTGTCTCCTCATCCTGGGTGACATACCCCTGCACAAAGGATGTGGACATGATATACTAGGTCAGGCCCCACTTAAAGCCTAAAAATAGGGCATAAGAAAAGCCAAACCAGGTCAGACCACCGTCCCTTCTAGTCCAGTGTTCTGTCTCTGTCAGTGGCCAACATCATGCATCAGAGGGAGGCACAAAAAACCCCTTTAGTGGACAAAAAAGGAGATGGGAGAAGTTTCCTTTTAACTTCAAGCAGCTAATGGCTGGAGTATAGCTTGAAACATGAGTAGGGTTCCCAACCCTCCAGGATTGTCCAGGAGTCTCCAGGATTTAAAGATTAATCTATAATTAAAGATAATATCTTGTGATGAAACCTCCAGAAATTCATCAAACCAAAGCTGGCAATCCTAACCATGAGGGTTAACATCCTCTGTAATGTGACCACGGACCTATTATTTATATAACTGGCTAATCAGTTTTTGAATCCTGCCAAGGGTCTGGGCTCAGTAATATCTTGTGGCAATGAGTTCCATTGGCTAGTTATTCATTGTATAAATAAAGCTTCTCCTTTCATTAACTGTACATGTATTATCTTTTATTTTCATTGGAAGGCTCCTTGTTCTTATAGTAAAAAAGGGTAAACAGAACACCTTTTAATACTCCCAGTGCCTAATTTTTTTGTTTGTTTCACATACCTCTTCTAACTCCCTCCAGAAAACCTGCTTGTTCAGTGTAACTGTATATACCAGATACATCCTGGAGTCTTGGTCATTCATACAGTTAAAACAGGCATAGTCCCGCAGAAATGAATCCCTACCACTCAGTCCCATTTAACCCAAAGGGAAAAAATGGGACAGAGCCAGATTTTAGCCATATGCCACCCAACCTTTTCCAAATTTCTGCTCCAGGTGGGGCTCAAGACCAACACTGGCTTGGTTATGTTCAAAGAATTACTGCATATCCCCTTGAGCTATCCAAATGGTGTGAAACTCTGAAGGCTATCAAACCTTCTAATTCTTCTGTCCACACATGCTTAGCATTATCAATGAGACACGAGAATGAGCATGTGAGGCTTGCAATGTGCCTACCTGGAGAAGCGAAATCTTTTTGAAATAACATTTTAATTTGGTTTCCCCCAAAGAGCTGGTGGGTTCCCTTTACTCTGTTGGGGATAAACCCTGAGCACCAGACTCTCTGATGTGATTATCGGAGCCCTGGTTTGATCTCTATCCGTGAGCCAAAAAAGACCACCAGATACTGTCAACTTTAAGAACAGCTGTTTTTTCCCCAAGGGCTGTACCTCAGGAACGCCTTGGTCAAATGGCTCTGAATCTGGACAATTAACAAAACCCTCTACCCCCGCACAAGACATACAAAATTTCAAAGGAATCTGGTTTTAGAGCACTTAGAAGAGTCAAACTTTAAACAGAAAAGGTTGAGACTAGTTTAGTGATAAGCCTTCCTCTCTTAGACCAGCCTTCTCCTCCGGTGAGGATGGGGTGAGCTAAATAAAGGAAAATCTGTGGACACTATTCACGCTAAAGCACCTTTTGGTGTGGGGACGATGGTGTTCCCTGCAACATGCAGAGTAAATGCTTACAGCAGTTTCTAAAGAAAGTGCTGACATTTTAAGGAACTGCAGTTTTTGGAAGGAAGCCAGGTGATGGTATCACATGCGCTTTTGTTTTCAGTTTGTAAACTGAGAGACAGAGAAGTGCTCTTATTAAGCAACACAATACGGCACAGTCCATCTCACCGTGTCAAGCCCTTCTCTCCCTGGGAAGAACAAACAAGCCAGCAGATGCAGGTTACAGCTCTGCAGACTTATCGTTCCTGGTATTAGTGATTGTATCCGCTGCCATTCAGCTTGCTGGAACAAAACAAACGTGTCCCCGGAAAAAGCAGTGTGCGCAGAAAGCCACGGCATACAGCTCCCTCCTCAGTGGGAGACGTAAGGTTACACTGATCCTTTGCTAAAATGATGTTTTCAGTCTCAGTCCCAATGGAAAAATGTCCACATCACAAAAACCACCATCCAAACTGGCACTTGTTAGGCCCTTGTTTCCAGCCTGAACAAAGACTGAATAGGCCAGACAGACTGCAGTCCCCTCTCACTCCTAGGAGTGATCTCTCCAAGGCAGAGTTGAGGTTCACGCTATACGTCTTCTGTGGCTAGATAGAAAATTTCCATCTGGCCAGTTTCAGATGTACAGGGAACCATATCCTTTCACCCAAGGTCACCTATTCAAATCCAGGTCAGGAGGGCAGTGAAAGAAAGATTTTACCATGTGATTGCTACTGCTGTCCTAAATTCAATGACTTTGGTTGTTCTCAGCTCTTGAGTTGCATTAGTGAAGCTGGTTTAGAGAAGTTTACACTGCAGGACTCTGCACTGTGCTGGGAATAAACAGATTCCCAAGATTGCCAACCTGCCCTTTTCAGAGGCACTACATTTATGCATATTTATACATTTAAGAGTTCGTGTCCCAAAGAGTTTACTGTCTGGGGTGAATTAAACAGTGTTCTTATCCCCATTTTACAGGTAGAGAACTGAGGCACAGACAGATTAAGGGCTGGACTGGCGCTTTGCAATCCAGGCAAAGTTAGGGGCAGCATGCAATTGCACAGCCCCAGGAGCCTGGGGGAGTGTGGGGGGCGGGGGAGTGGAGGGATGGAATACAATTGTGAATAAGTGTCACAATTCAGTGTCACCTTGCTCCCCTTTGAGAAGTAAACTGGACCAGCCCTGTTCCTAGCACAGTTTCTTTCCCCCTCCAAGTGGACTGCTAGAACAAGCCTCTGCCCATGACCCAATTCATTGCACAGGACGGGGGTAGCAGCCCACCAGCTGTTCTCACCTGGTCCCCTCACAGGGTATGGAAATTTGGGCATCTCATACAGGGGAATAAGAGGGTCCCCTATGAGCCCTCTCTATCTTGCACAGACACGGTCAAGCTTATGATTAAGCCCTAAATAGCTTGGGGAAGGTCACACAGGAAGCTGACCTGGGAATTAAATTCAAATCTCCTGAATCTCAGCTCTGTGCCTTACCCATAAGACCATCCTCCCTCTTTGTACAATGTTGCCTCTTTCTTTTGGTACCTCTGTCACACTCCCAACGACAGTGTAGACGTCTGCTGAGTGGTGGCAGAATTCTGGGGCCTGGCAAGTTGCCGTCCGTTTGGAGGAGAAATCATTTTTTTGCTGTGGAGTCTGGGTTTGCCATTAGTATAACTTGTTTTATTTACACATAAAACACAGTCATAAAACAGAAGCATGGCCAGGACTTGGGAGGCAGGTTGTCAGAGATTTGTCCTGCATTTTGGGGGGTTGGGGGGGCTGTTGTTGGGGGCCCCATGCCACCACATAGTTTGTTTCATGGGTAAATCCACTCCTGCATGTAACAGAACCATATAGGGATGACCCCGTTCCATAACAATAGGGTTTTCTTCTTCTGGGGAGAGGGGACGTCTGCCAGCACCCAGAGACAGCACCCTGGGATTCCACTTCCTCTTTGTCCATGCATTGCTTTGACCAAGATGGCCAAGCTGCTAACACAGGAAGCATTATAAGTAAAGATGCTGGGCTTAAATAACTGTTTTTTGGTGAAATTTCAGTGTGGAAGGAGTCATTCTTTTTCTTATTTGCATATAATTGTACACAATATTAGGGGACAACAAAAGCCACTATGAATTCAAGAACATTTCTCAGCAGAGTTAAAAGTTTAATCTGCCGAACACAAAAGTTTTTCCTTTGCTTTTGATCAATGAAATGTCCAGCTTACGACGCTAAACAAATAGCTGTCCTTTATTCGAGATGAAAAGGCTTCAGTGTCACCTGATGTGTTTATTCCATGTATATTATCTCCAGCACAGGTCTCTGGTTGTTGTGGTTTACTGGGTTACTAATGCACCTGCAGTTTGTTTGTGTGATGTTGTCTGAGCTTCCAACAGAATTCTTTACAAGAGGAAAAACAAATCCTGCAAACTGGTAAAGTACAGGAAATAAAAGGAGGTAAAGACACATCAAACCCTCCTTTTCTGAAGCATTACAAAGATTATTTAAATATTTGCTTTGAAAGACCGCATAAAGAATTTCTTCCCATTTTACAGGTTAATTGTCAGAGTTCTGCAACGATACTACAAAGAGAAAGAGAGTCATGTCCGATCAAATAGTCCCGAAACATTCAACAGCGCAAAACAAGCACCGCCTAGTATCTAAATGAGATAAGATCACTGAGTCTTGCTGATAATAAACTGGTGGGATACCTACCTTAGGAGCACTAGCACTAGTATACCGGTATGATATACCATATCAACAAAGTGCTCCTAATATGTATGCGGCTTATACTGGCAAAGTTGTTTGTTGTACCAGTATAGTAAATCTCTCCCCTGACAGAAAAAAGCTACACCAGTAAAAGTGCAGTTTAGCCAGTATAACTGTGTATAGACTACGGACTTCTGCCAACACCATTAGGACAGTCAAAGATTATAGCTCTTCCCACCCCTAACTGACACAACTGTGTCCGCGGTGTAGATATAGCACAAGTCTAGATGATAAGTTCACTTCAGCCTTGCCTATGCTCAAAAGTTGCACTGGTTTAACTATACCAATACAGGGAGGATTAAGTTATTCCAGTATAAATGTGCTTATACTGGTATAGCTTCCTCCTGTGCAGGAAGGGAAATAAGTTTACTGCTATAAGGCACCTTTATACCAAAATAACTGTAATCCCACTAGAGCAGGGGTGGGCAAACTACGGCCCAGGGGCCCCATCCGGCCCTCCAGATGTTTTAATCTGGCCCTCACGATCCAACAGGGAAGCGGGGTCTGTCGCTTGCCCTGCTCCGTGCTCCAGTTGTGGAGTGGGGTCGGGGCTTGCCTCGCTCTGCGCAGCTCCTGGAAGCAGTGGCATTTCCCCCCTCTGGCTCCTACACTTGAGGGCAGCCAGGGGGCTCCACATGCTGCCCCCGCCCCAAGCGCCACCCGCGCAGCTCCCATTGGCCAGGAACTGTGGCCAATGGGAGCTGCAGGGGCAGTGCCTGCAGATAGGTCAGTGCGCAGAGCCACCTAGTCGCACTTCCACATAGGAGCTGGAATGGGAACATGCCACTGCTTATGGGAGCTGCTTGAGGCAAGCGTCACTTGGAACCTGTACCCCTGACCCCCTCCCATGCCCCAACCCTCTGCCCTGGCCCCATTCCTCCTCCCACCCTCTGAAACCCTCATTCCTATCCTGGAACACTCTCCTGCACCCCCCCCCCCCAAGCCCCGCCCCCCCCCAGAGACCGTATCCTCAGCTGGAGCCCTCACCCCCTCCACACCCCAACCCTCAATTCCATTAACATTCATGGCCTGCCATACAATTTCCATACCCAGATGTGGCCCTCGGGCCAAAAAGTTTGCCCACCCCTGCACTAGAGGTTGTATGGGTATAAGTATATCAGCTGGAAAACAAAAACACGACCCTAACCAATATATATCTATGATACAAAAAATTGTGTCGATCAGGCCTACATCTTTATTAATTGAAGGGCAGATTCTGCACCTCTTTTAGAAGTGGGCGCAGTTGAAATCAGTGGATTACTCATGGAGGAAAGCAATAATCAGCCTATAGGGTGAAACTTACCCCTTCTGCAAAGCACCAGCACCAAGCTAATAGCTCCTCTGCGATTTAATAGGAGAAAAAGCTATGGATGTAAGTGGTGCATAAACTTCAAGCTGGAAATGTCATCCTTTGAGGAAGGAGTGTAGAATCTAGAGCACAGAGCCCACATGAGGTGTATAGTTATGTTCCTGAGTTCAGGCCAAAGCTGAAGTTAAGCCCGTTAGGACTAGGGCCAGGTTTTCTGCTGGCAGGAATCAGCATCCCTCTATTTAAACAGCTGAGGATGTTGCCCTACATTTTATTTATTGCTTAAAGGTTTAATTATTTCTACTGTTCTGTGAATTTTATCGGTGTATGCAAGTAGAGTTGGTCAGGAATTTTCCAACAAAGCAGTTTTTCTCTGTAAAATGCCAATTTGTCAAAACCGAACCTATTTGTGGAAACATATCAGTTTTGACAAAATTGTTGTTAGGAAGGTTTCTTGGGTCTAGGGAGGGAATTTTTGGTCAAAACCAGACACACAGAGAGATTAATCAGTCAGAAAAAGAACTTGAACCTGTGTCTCCCATATCTCAGTGCCTCCCCAGCCTCCCTCTCCAGTTTTTTGTGAACAATTTCAGAAGGTTTTGGTTTCATCCCAGTGCATAACAGGAGAACAAAATTGAAACCTCAAACATTTCCATGGAAAGGGAAAACCATTTCATGTCCATTTCTACGTACAACTGAAGGTTTAAAAACTGCATTTGAAAAAAAGTATCTGAAGGACTGAGAAATAATCATGATACTTCAAAAGAATCATATTCCCATGGAGTATTACAGATGGTAAGTCTCTCTCTGCTTTGCACAGGTGTGCATCAGATTTTTGGTGCCCCTTCTGCTTTAAGTTATTATTATGGAATTATTGGAATGATAACAGAGACCAAACTGCATATTTATTCTGCAGACCTGCATTTCTTTTACTGGGTAAATATTTGATCATTTTTTTGAACTCCTTGCTCAAGTTAGACTTCAAACAGCCCCTTGACCTTGGATAAAGGGGAGTTGATTCCAAGTAACACCTGTGTTTTTGCAGTCTCCCATTTCCTTATACAAACTCCCCTTTGGCGAAGTTAAACACCTTGCTAAACTGCAGCATTTTTAAACACTGTTCCTCAATGCGCAATGGAGTATTTTTGGAGTATGCTGTACAATATATTGTAGGTATACACCACATGCATAATTTGGCTGGCTAGTGTAACTTTTTGGAAGCCAGTGCAGCTCTGCTGATCTACTCCACTTGAACATTTGTCTGGACATATTAAACAAGAAGCCCTGTCTTCAGGGCAGATATGTTTAACTTTTTTGGTGAGGATTGTTGTAACCTTTTTCTTAAGGGTATTCCCATCAATTGATTCCTGTTTTCCAATGGAGCACCAATATTACCCTATATTTTAGACATCCTTTCTTTGAGTTGCTCGGTACATTTCTGTAGGTACCCGAAATGCTTAGGAGGGTTTAAGCACTTGTTGATGGAGATGGGAGATATGCTACTGAAGACTGAAAGAAGTACGTAAAACGTATAGTTTACATGAAAATAACTGCAGCACAAGGAAGTGGTACTGGAATTTGTTTGGCTGTGCAAATTACAAAGAAGGGTTACATGAAGGCTTATATTTCATGTAGAAGAATCTAGGCCATGCTCTGAAAGACATAGAATGATTTATGTTAATGCAGCATTAACTTACAGTAATGGGGAGATGCTGGCATTTTCATGGGAACAGATTGTTCAGGAAAAAAAATGTGGCAAGAAACCAATCTAAGCAATCACCAGGTTAAACTGGTTTTCGTCTTAGAGTTTAATCCTCAAAAGGTGACCTAACCACTTATCTGTGGATCAAGCAAATTATACAATATGTAGAGAAAAACAATCACGGTAAACATCTCTTAATATACCCAATAAATATCTCTCTGTAAAACATGCCTACTTAACAGAAACAGCTTCTAAATTAGTCCTATAAATTATATTTCCAGTTTGCACATGTTGCATTGGGTGCAGCTGCACTCCTGGAGTCTATCTGAAGGGGGATGTGCACTGCATTATAGATCTTGTATCCTACTTGTCTAGGATATTTTCCATTAAAAAGAAAAGTCTATCGTACATAAGAAAGTGTGGCCGAAAAACCTGGTGTAAATTGGGAACTCAAGTAAGTCTGAAAACAGTGTCATGTGGAGGAATGAACACAGGCTGAGGCATCAGGATCCTGAGTTCTAATGTTGTCTCTGTGACTTACTCCATTCATAGCCTTTGGCAAGCCACCTCACCTTTTTGTCTCTGTTTCCCCACCTGCAAAATGCAGACAATATTTGCCCACTATTCAGGAGCGGGGAGGGGTGTTGCGAGGATTAATTAGTTGATGTCTGCACAATACTTTGAATGTGCAAAATATTGTTAAAGTGCTAAATGTTACTATTTCTACCAGATACTTTATAGATATTGTGCAAAGGCTGGCAAGCTAAGCTGATGATGGTTATATCTTCTTTAGTTTGTGATTACTGCCTGCTGCCAAGTTCAGCCCTTCTCTTTCCCTATCAAAACGAGACCCTCATTCTAAAGCAATCACACAGATAACTGACTATAAGCTTAATGCTTAGCATTTCATATTTTCAAAACACTGTAGTTAATTAATAAATCATAATTGCATTCAGGCCTGGTGTTTCTCCACTAACCTCAGTCCAGCAAAACACGTAAGTACCCGTTACATTCTCAGCAGGTGAGCTGTCCCATTGGAATCAATGGTAGTATTCCTATGCTTAAAGTTAAGCGTGTGTTTAAGTGCCATAGTGGACTGCAGCCCTAATCAGGAGCCCTGTGTAATTCAGCTCTCTCTTGCCTCACAAAGTCCCCTTATACATCCCACCATTGTTGTAACGGTATTATATATGAAATAAATTTGGTCCCTGGTCTTAAAAGTAGGTATGAGCTTTGTTGTTAATACCCCCATTATAACTGAGCTTTGCATACACAAAACTTTCAGGGATTTGTTTATTCTGCTACAAAGGAATTGAATAAGTTTCTCAGCCTTGTTGATTAACAGGGTTTACTTCCTTATTTTTATATAAATACCAGATGTCACAATTACTTATTTAAAAAAAACACAACTTGAACAAATAAAGTGGCTTAGTATCCTCCATGAAAACTTATGCAGATGGTTTTCAGGGTAATATAGATATTCACTGTATTACTAAACTGGAATAGTTTGGCCAAGTATGTATCAACGCAGTCTTAATCTCATATGTAATGAGCCTCATCCTCCAGGATAACAGGGCCATTTGTGTCTGTGGGAAATCACAGCATAACCAGAACAGAGCATCATAGCTAGATTTCAGCCAGAACTACATGAACTTTCTGGTTTTAAATTTTTGGTAAACAGAACAGTACCTCTGTAAAATGGGAATAAATGACACTGACCTCCTTTATAAAAAGGTTTGAAATCTACTATTTATAAGTGCTACATAGGACATAGGTATTATTATTATCTGACTACTAGAATCAGGATGATTCAGCAGATAAGGCCCTGGTTTCTAATCTAAGTTGGGGGACTACTGTAATATATATTATTACAATTGCAGCAGCCATAGATCTTTTCCTGTGCTGGCAATAAAGATTTTATTGCATGCTCAGGGTAAGCTTCTTGTTCGTATCTTAGAATGTGATAAATTATCAGAGATGGCCAGTAGAAATTAGACAGGCCAACAATAAGCATTACAGACCCAGTGTCAGCGGCAATATTGTACTGTGGCCCTACACAGCCAGACAGGGGAGTGAGAGGGACAGAAAAGTCCTCTCTACCACCCCTATTCTCAGGAGAATCCTGGATGTTCCCCTCTCCCCCCCGAGCAACTGGGCAGAGAATGGATGGAACTGTGGCTGTCTGCACAAGAGTATCATACACATTTTCAAGGGCTACAGAAAATTACTTTCTCTAATCTCCATGCAAAAAGGGAGACCTTGAGGAATTGTATCTCAGGGCAGCATCTTTGAGAGGCATTGACTTCTGGTGCTGCTTCTGGGGGCAGGCTGCCAAATCACTGCCCCTTTCTATGGGCTGTGCCTAAAAGTCACAAGCTAGTCAAAATGAGTTTGTTTTCCCCTTTCCTCTACTTTTATAGGCTTGACCCAATGCCCATTAACTTCAATGGGAGTCTCCCCCCGACTCAATCAAGAGTAAAATATAAAGTGTGGGAAAAAGTCTATGAAATCTAACCTCCGATTGCAGGCCATTGTTCCCTGTGACTTTCATTATATTTGTTCAGTAGAAGAGAGATGGATTTAGGAACCTTAGTTTCTTTTCCTCACATATTGATTGCTTTAATTATTAACTTTAAATAAGCAAATAGCTAAAAGTTATGTAGCTCAATTTCAGTTAATAGGAGTGTTATTATTATGTGGTTCACCATAACATTTTGATTGCATTTAGTGGAATGTTATGTTCATTTTTAAAGCAAATTTAAGGGTAAATACATGTAGCTGTTCCCATTTGTCAAATGAAAAAAAAATCATAACTTCTCTTTCTCTCTCTCTTACACACACACACACACACACACTCGCTCTTATTTCGGAGCAATATCAAAGGAGGGCTTTGTCTGAATTCTCTGCTATGCAGGGTACAGATAAAGTTTTGAAGTCATCAACATTCTCTAGGGGCATTGGAAGCAAGTTTCTGGAGATTCTTTCCATTGATAGTAGGGAATCAGTGAAAGATACAGATAGTGGTAGGAGACTTTCTGTAGTATTGTGTATACAGAGCCTATGGGATCCTGCAGCATTTTCTACAGCTGCAGAATCATAATATACTACCAGCCATAGGTACAAACATTTAAAATGCTATGCTAATTTTCAGCTGCAAGGACCAAATATCATCCGCTTGGTTTAAGCCACTCTTCAATGGCCTACACTGTCAACATGTAAGATTATGGTTTATGCATTGTAGGCATGATCCAAAATCATTGACCAGCTACATCAGGAAACCATATTCAATATTTAACTGAATATTAAACCGCTGTAAAATGGAGTTTATAGCGGTCCCATTTCACCAAAGAACTTACTCTGATCCTCAAAGGTATTTTGGACCCTAACTCCCATTGGCTTTAATTAGAGGGGTTAGGCACCAAAATATCATTGAGGATCTCAGCCTTAAGTACATCTTTAACATTAAGCTTGTGTTTAATTCTCATTGAAAATTACAAGCTTAAGTGCTTCTCTGAATCAGGGCTAGAAAAAGCCGACCAAACAGGACAAGTGAGATGAAATACAGCAGAGGATTACATTATGGCCCTGAATACTTGGTGCTCTAGTCTCATTTGAGAGAAAGCCTCTAGAAATATGGCGGAAGTAGATTATCAGCAATTTTGTAGCCTTCCGGGGCAAGATGAAATTGGAGTTAAGGAAAAGATTAAGAAAATGCCAGAAAAAAAAGTTAACATTACACTTGGTTCCACTCCGTTATTTTGTGCCCAATTCTGCCACTTTTACTCATGGAGTAGTCCCTTTCTCCATCACTTGTGAAACAACTACTATTCAATGCATACATAGCAGAATTGTTCCATCTGTCACGCCTGGAGTTTGAATTATAAGATGAGAAAAGAATGTTATAAGTGGGGCAGGAGAAATCAAGCAATTTGATTGACTACCAGCTATTCAATCTTATTATAATAACTACTGATCAGAGTTATTTTTAAAATGTATATATTTATTTTTAAATCATCAGATAAAATATCTGCTCTAAAGAGGAATTCACTACATAGCAGGCTTAGTATTTAGCAAGATGTTATGTTTTTATCCCTGGGAAACAGTCACCTACTTAGTAAATATTGGGTAGAAATGCCAGAGTAAGTTATTTGCAATTATCAGTGTAGAATGAGACATTAGATACATTTGAATTTTACTACTCTAACAGAAAATACTTACCCTCATTCTGTTGTATTGGAGTGAAGTTCACCCTTAGTAGAGAATGAGCACAATGCTGATATACTACTTAAATCCCACTTAAATCACATTTTGAGGGTTTAAGTGGCGCATAAGCCATGTGCTGAGCTTCTTCACAGAGGTGAAATTCACCCTAATAAGTACCACTGCAGGCTGCCACTACAGAAAGGGTAGATTTTCAAATAGAAGTGAGGGGCCTAACCCCAAATTGATGCATTTGAAAAAAAACTGTCTTGAAATCCTAGGAGGCAGAATAATTCAACTTGGAAATTAAGAAATGCAAAGATGTTAGAAATAAGAGTGACAATTATATTTATAGCAAGATACTACAGACATCTATTTACAGTTCAAAACCTTCTCCATATAAGCCTATGTTCTCTGCAGTATTCATTTTTTTAACTTATTCTCTTTTAATACACCAGCTGGATTACTTTACCTAGAACTAGGGCCTGGTGTTGTGACCAATATCCATGAAGTACTATCACAACATTTCTCAGAATACATTTTCCCTCTCCACTTTCAATTCTGATCACATCCAGTGAGGAAACACAAATATTGCAGAAATTAAAAAAAAATCAGTTCAAGTTTGTTTCTCAAATTGTATTGTGGATATCATTGAAAATGCTATTTCTGTACTACGACTGACTATTGGACACTTTACAATAATACTGGGGAAAGAATAAGAAAATACTGTTGGAAAAAACACTAAATAGACAGCCTTTCCTTCAGAAAGAAATGAACACTTGAAATTAGTCATACAATCAGTCCTATCAAAGACCTGCACAGTTTTTCATGGAATTGGGCATACCCTGTAGGCAACCATTACCATCTCCTGCAATTTTATCACGACTCCCACAATATTTGTTGTTTTTCTTAAATCCCCCAGCTCGTAGAATTGTGTTAGTATGTGAGAATCTGAAGAGGCAGAGGTTGTGGGGTTTTCAAAGTTTTTAGCTCTTATAGTTATGAAGAACAGCGTGAAAACATGACCCCTAAAGGCTTAAAGAAAACCCATACAGGCTAACTATATGACCCCCTAATGTATAAAAGAAAAGCCAATCTCATGATTTTGGGGGCCTGACTCATGATTTTTGTATGCCTAAGGTGGCAATACTGAGTGCATGCTATTACTACTATTATTATAGTATTATTAATTTATGTTGCAGTAGCACCTAGCGGCTCCAACTAGGGATCAGTCACGGCCCTTCTATGCTAGGCATTGTGCACATACAGAAAGATGGTCCCTGTTCTATAGAGTTTATACACCCTGTTATCTTTACTCTTCTAAAGGAAAAGGAAAAGTTCCTTTTGCATCTGAATCTTAATACCCCCCTACAGAACTAATGTTCCTCTTTCAATGTGTCCAAAGTACATATAGTCATTTTATTTCTAATAGGTTTCCTTTGGTTGAATTCACAGCACCATCTAGTGATGGATTGCTAGAGTATGGGCTCTGGAGTCAATATTTTATTTAATATTTCTTACTTATTTGATTTTTTTTTAAAAGTCACAGAGGAAAAAGCTAAAAAATGAAATCTTCATAAATCATCAGTGAGTTGGTGGGGAGAACATAGCGGGTTATCAATGTTAACACTTTCCTGGCTCAGGAGTAAATGTATACAGTACTAAAAAGAACAAGAGTACTTGTGGCCCCTTAGAGACTAACAAACATATTAACTTGTTAGTCTCTAAGGTGTCACAAGTACTCCTCTTCTTTTTATGGATATAGACTAACACAGCTGCTACCCCGAAACCTGCATACAGTACTGACATTTTACAGCAGTGTAGTACAATGGACTAGGAACTGAGACACCAGGGATCTGTTCCTGTCTCTGCCCTTGTCCTGTTCTGTCACTGTGGATCTCCCTGTACTGCCACCCTTTGTCTTATTTATTTATTTAGACTGCAACCATGTGTGGCAAGTTTGGGGTGTCTTTTTTTTTTTTACTATGTGTACAATGGTTAGAACAATTGGGCTTTGTTCTTGAATAATAATCTAATTCGCATGAAAGCCAGTGGAGTTTAATTGGGAGATGGAGTGTGTCACTAGATCCAATCCTGCCTTGAATATATCTCATATTTGATCTTGAATTATTTACCCCTTAACTACAGTCATCCACTTGCTGCCACGAAGTAAATTTTCCCACCAACAAATGTTCTTTCAACTTCCTCTCCTGACAATAAGGGACAGTGAGTTAGAATTCGCCCTCCATGGCATCCTGCTTCCAGCTGCCAGGAGAACATAGTTATATTCTATAGTTATTCATAGTTATTTGTTCTTTTCTATGCATCCCAGAGGGTCACATTGGAAGACACCAACATTATTTCATATATCAATTTATTCTGGCAATGTTTCATTTCTCACTTTTGTACCAGCACCAGATTCAGCATCTGACAGGTGATTCATTTGAGTGATGAGCAATCTGTGGATGTCTGAACACTGTCAGTTTGCAAATATTATATTCAAATGAGCTTTAAACCATTCAACACAAAAAAATGGGTGTTTTTCCTGTGCTCCCTTGTGCATAAGCAAACTCTTATGTAGCAGTTACAATTCTTCCTAGCAAAATATCTGGCCACCCCTGCCTGCAAATACACAGAGTTCTATGGCACAGCCAGTAACTGAGTCCTTATTCTGTGAGTTCCGTGCCGTAACCACAAGCATTCAGAATCTAGCCTCTGCTATAGCAGGGGGGTCTCCCGATAATATTTATGGTATATAAGGTGGTAATTTAGGTGTACTAGGAATCCCCAAACCTGCCAGCTACAAGTAACACCAGAACATGCTGCATTTGACCATACAAATTGACTTTTAGCTTCCCACAGAAACCAGCTCTATTTTGTCAAACCCGTAACCTCCAGCACCTTTTCTCTGGGAGATTCAGAACAGAGACTCTTTGCCTTTGCACCCAAGGCTTAGAGTACAGATCCACTCTCTCTCCTCTCCAGAATATTTTCTTTAACACATATCAGAGAAGAAAAATATTTGGAGGAAATAGCCAGAAGCATAGCTGTACCTTACAAGGTTTGCTTGCATAAAATCCCGAGTCACACAATTTTCACTGGAGGCCTGGAAGAGCAATTATGATTAGTACCCATAGTAGGTCTTACTGAATGATCAGTCATAGTTTCAAGGAGTTAAAATTTTCCTTTCCTATCTTGGCAGATGACCAGGCTCCTGAGTTTATACTTTCACAATTACATGTGCTAGATGTCACCAACAGGCATTACCTGTGGCAAATCTATAATACAAAGTTGGATGTACAAGAGTATGTTTTCACTGAAAAAAAATAAAACAAAAGATGTGTTCTTTACTTGGGTTGGCTAACTCATCTTAAAAAAGCAGTGAAGATGACAGTAACTCAACTTTTTAACTCAGATTAACAGATCAAGGGAAAGCCTGTAAGTGACCCTCAGGTTGAACTCAAGCTGCTAAACAAGTTAAAAGCCAAGCTGCCATGTCTTCTCTGTTATTTTAACCTGAGTTAGCTAACCCAAGTTAAAAACAATCCTTTTTTTTTTTTTGCACTATAGACATTCCCTAAATGACCTTTTAACATATGCAACACAAGTCCAGCTCTCTTGTAAATTATTTGGGCAGAACTGATTTTTACCATACCAGCTGTCAGCTCACTAGAACAGAACAAATACCTAATGAGCAAATTAGCTCATCTGTGAGATACAGAGAAGAATCTTACCTACCCAGAGGGGGTCGCTGTTGCTTTACAGAAGACACCTACAAGCACTAACGCATAGGATTCCTCTAAAAGTGGTTATTTTAGGGAAATGGGCACAATACAGTGGTGGAGTTCTAACATTCTGCATCACCTACGCTGGTCCAAAGGACCATTTCTTAGTTGCAATTGCCAGAAATACCAAACAATGAACATAAAAAGATATTTATTTGAATGAAGACTGCTACTTCACACAGCTGAATCAGGAAACAAAATGTACCTGCAGAGAATGCCACTGATGGCATTGTAAAATGGTTTCTTGATCACACTGACAAAACACAATCCCTCAAGATCTTCTCGCACACATCAGAAGAGAACAGAGACCGGCTATCAATGTGACTGGGCATTCTAGCATGATGATGAAAGTTAACAGAATTCCACATGCATCTGGGAACCAGCTTTAATTATTATGATCTGAAAGAGTAAGTGAACAGAGAGCTGATGAAGTTTGTTGATGAACTAAGTTGTTTCATTTAATATCTACAGAGGATTGTTATTCAAAGGGTGTTACAACAAGCCTAACAGTCCAAACATCACATACTGTACCTGCTGAGGGGCTCTGAACAAAGGGAAAATATTTAGGAATTGCCATGGATTGTCAGTAAATATGTTTCAGTTGCAGTTAAGGAAACAAAGAATATGTTTGGGTGCATTACAATAGAGATCATATGGAAAAATACTATGAAAGGCAGTTATACCATCATTAGGTTTACTAAGTCCAGTTTTGTTGACCTCAGATTTAATCGTAAATTTGATAATATTTTGTACTTCTACAGTGACTTCCATCTAAGGATCTCAAAGCATTTCACAAGCACTAATGCATTTAGTCTTGCAGCACCCTTGTGAGATAGGTAGGTAAGTATTACCATCCCCATTTTACAGATGGGAAAATGGAGAAGGGAAACATGCCCAAGATTATTCAGAAAGCCTGTGCCAGAACTGAGAATACCTAGACACAAAACCATCCTACCTCCCTGGAAAAGGACAGCAAAAATGATTAGCGATACAGAAGAGACCTATAAAACTAGAATAATTCAATCTGCAAAGGGGATGTGTTAAATACAGCTCAAATGAAACATTTAAAACTGAGGAAGATGCAATATAGTGAAAACTGACTTCAACTTCTTTCGATAGTATTTTGCCAAACGCAAAACAGGTACAGGAGAGGTTACCAGACATTAACAGCAGGCAAGGCTAGAACAGGTGAAAATACTTCTTTACTCAGCCTATGATGAGCCTACAGAGTTCAAAGCCTCAGGAAGGCAGAGTCAGATACTGAAGATGGAGTTTTAAAAAGTCATGAGTCATTTTATGATTAACAATATTTGCAGTATTACATACAAACAAAGGGGTTACTCTAAGAGGCAAGACAGAATTGTTTGCCCCATGTGCAGCACTGAACTACTGGTGAATATATTTTGCGTTTCTCTAAATCATTAGGTGTTGGCCACTTCCGGAACAGACCCCAGATGGAATCACCCTTCGGTCTGTCCTGGTGTAGCAAATCAGATATTCTTGCTTGGTATGACAATATGAGCCTGACACTGGATAGTGACAACCCAGCACTGATGCGAAATCTGGGGTAGGGTAAAATATGCACAGCTATAATAAAAGCATTTTAGACTTCTACTGGGAGGCAAACTATGAGAAATGGGATCCCCAAGCTTGCATTATGACTCTGCTCACCAGGGGGAAGTATTGTATGGTATCTTTCTGGTGTACTCAACATACTTCCCCAGATTTGGCATAAACCCTGGGTTTAGACTACTATCCAGTGTCAGGCTCATATTATTGCATCCATCCACGGTTGCCTCCATCTCATACTATTGAAACCACAAATGACATGCATCAGCCTGAAACATGAGATATGACCATTGTTCAGTGAGTAACCTGTTAATCTGAAAACATCTATTTGCTTAAATATTTAGTCACATGGCATGCGATGCACCTCTGTGCAGAGAACCAGAAAAAGGCCTATGCACAACTTATGTCATAATTAAGTCCTGATAGCATAAGTGGAGGACAGGTCTTCTGGCTCTCTTCATTGGGGCAAAGTTCACCCTCAGTCGAAATGAAGAAGAACCTTATTAAGAAATCTTCACAGTAAGTGCATTTCATACAAAACAACAAAATTTATCAGGGGGGAAATCCCTTGGAAAGTCCAGCAAATGCCATAAATGTGTGTAGTAGGGAAACTTGTATCAACAAAGAGTGAAGGAAGTTACAGAAAATGTATCTTGCATTAAATGATATAAGGCACCTGCACCCTTTACCAACATACTGCAAAAATTCACATGGAGAGAAGTTCTCAGTGCAAACAACCATGAAATGTATTTCAGAGGAAAGATTTGAATTACAATTACTCACACTGGGACTCCTGCTGGTGAAGCTTTTATCTGTATACATTTAAAAACAAAACCCTAGCAAAACAAAACACCTGCTGAGGAGAGGACGAGAGACAGATGTCAGTCATGTTGTTTAATGCACTCAGATACTATGTTGAGGAGGGCAATATAAGAATTTGTATAGAATAGAATCTGAAACACAGATAGTGATGGGAGGAGCCTGAAGTCAGGGAATGGAAACTGGTATCTAGCTGGCTCTGATATTAGTTTAATCAGCAGAGGAAGTTTTCTGTGATTCTTTTTTATTTCCTTATTTTTTAAAGTGAAGATTTAATAAAATAAATAAAAACCCTAACACACTAAAAAAGCCAAGATTTTCATAAGTGACTAGTAGTTCTGAGTACCTCAATTTTTGAGTGCTCAAATTGAGACTTCTTATAAAGGACCATCATTTTCAGAAAATCGGATCCCTTTATAAGGTATCTACAGCTGGGCTCCCAAAACAGAGGCACTCAACATTATTAGTCACTGGAAAACATCTGGAAAACCCAAAATTCTTCCTCTGAACTTTAAACCAGCATTGAAGCAAAGAAAAGAAACCAGTTCAGAAACTCCAGCAGCAGGCTGTGAAGGCCAGATGCTGCTCTCAGTTACACCCATCCAATCACAGTGCAGTGTAACCACAAATAATGAAGTAGCTGCAGTTGCCCAGCTGTAGTTGATTGACAGTCTCTTCTCAGCAAGGGAGTCTCCATCCGCAGTAGGTTCAGAAATGACCTTTTGGCGAAAGGCCAGACCCTGAGCTGGTATAAATTGGCATAGCTCTACTGTATTTTGCAAAGATGGATCAAATTTCTTTCTGATGAGAGAAGTTCCTTTCTCTGGGAAATTTTTTCTAAGCAAAGGGGATGCAGCCTTCCATGAAATGTGTGGTATGAATGGCATCCAATCAATGGAGTATGAAAGGGAGGAGATGCTGGAGTATAATCAAGAGACTCACCTTTTCCTGCAAGTCCTTTTGCAAAGATTTCTTCCCCATACTTTAATCAAAATTTTGTAAAAATTAAAAGTTTACCTGAAACATGTAAAATGTTGGCTATCATAGGTAAAATATTGTAACTGAAAGCACAGGTATAAGGTAAGTATATAATTTTAGGAACAGGATATCTTACTCAATGTGCCTGCCTTTTTTTGTTTGTGTGTTTTTTTATCTGTTACTTTTTATGTCTTGACTAGCCAGGATATAAGCTCATAAGAACAGAGGCTGTCTCTTGTTATGTGTTCATATACCACCTAGCTGGTCGAGGCCTTCAGTTGCTATAATAAATAAATGAATAATATTAACTTTCCCAATTTTCATTATACTCCCTACAAGTCCTCTAATCTACAGCAGAAAATTTACCATACTGGAGACATCTGAATTCTTGTTTATTCTTCCTTTCAATCTCCTTCCTTTATAATGTCCTTCCGAAACTCCTGAACAATTCTGGTCCTGCCTAAATCTCTGATGTCACTTTCTCCTACTCCCCACCTCAGTGCGAATGGTTTTCTCAAATTAACCTCCTAAATGCCCAATTTGTGTCCTTGACCCAAACCTCCTGAATGCTTGGAATTTTCTCTCTTTCCTTGAGCACATGGTACACAGCAGGTTAGACAGGCAGAAAACCATTCTAAGTTGTGGGACATTACTGAAATACTCTATGCATCTGAGCAGGGAATTTTATTTGCTATCCTTGATGTTACCTTGGGTAAGTGTTTGACTAAATGTTTCTGACCCTGGCTGTGGAAACCAAATGGTGCCAACCGAAGTGGCTTTTGCAGTTCCTAGGAAGCTTTATAGTGTAGGATGTCCTGATTTTATAGGGACAGTCCCAATATTTGGCTTATATAGGCTACTATTACCCCCTCCCATTCCATGTTCCAATTTTTCACATTTGCTGTCTGGTCACCCTAGCTACCTGCACTATAATTCTATTGATCAACCACAATGATTTGGCTCCTCCCTTTCTCACGGAAATCTTTATGTAAATATATGGGCTCTGGGAAATCTGAGAGTCAGCACTCACTTTGTTTTGTTAATCTTTCTCAGGGTACAAACTTGTGGAGCCATATTTCTATATAATATTGAGGTGACCTGGCAAACAGACAAGAAAGATAGACACTGGTCTGCCACGTGGCTTTGAGCAAAACACTTTGACTGTTCCTCAGTTTTCTCATCTGTAAAATGAGGATAATATATGGCTTGTTTATAAAGAGTTTGGAGTGTAATGGATGAAAAGCAGTGTTGTATAAGAATTAGATACTATTGTATTTTAAAAGTGATGAGGCCATGGCTTCCTGGCTCCCCTATTCCAGCATCCCTGTCCTGAACCCCCTCTTCTGGCCTTCAAACAACCCCTCCAAGCTCATCATCAGAAGCAAGGTCCCCACAGACCAGAACACAGCAACTCAAAGCAGCACCAGACACTGCCAGAACAACAGATCCAAAACCTGTGGACATGTGTGTACTGCTACAATGATCAACATTCCCTACAACACACCTTTCAAGATCAATGAATTCTACACATGCCTATCGTACGGGATGTACCTCATCCACTGCAGTAAATGCCACAATAACAACTATGTGGGTGGAACCAGGCAATTACACAGAAAACTGGTAAAAGACAAAAATACCATATCATATGTGTGGGTGAATACTTTTCACAAAATATCTGACCTCTTAGTCCATGTCCTTAAAGGAAAACTGCCTAACACCTTCAAAAGTCAAACCTCAGAGCTTAAATTCATAACTTTGCTAGACCTAAATATTATGGTCTTAATAAGGACACTGGATTTATGGCTTATTTTAACCATCTGTAGCCCTCATCCCTTTCTTGTCCTATGAATGCAGAGATGTTAGTGGAACACTTCATCTTGAATGATCCCTTACAATATGTGTTAACTAGTTATGCTAAACAATCTGTTCTACCTTGTGTATACTGTCTATGTACCTTTCTCAGACCTGAAGGAAAGCTCTGTGTAGCTCAATAGCTGGTTTCTTTCACCAACAGAAGCTGGTCCAATAAAATATATTATGTCATCCACCTTGTATTTCTACTTGACACAAAGATATGTTGGTTCTCCTGCCCCCAAATCATTGAGTTGTAGGGACTGATTTCTGATTGGCTAAAGCACAAGTAAACAAGTTAGCGTCATATGTTCAGTTTGGTCTTCCCTCACCTTTATCTGTGGAAGCTCATGCTAGAATGTTTAACAGCTACTGAGGCTTGATGGGCTTGTTCTATTTTTCACCCCTTGGTCTGCACTTGCAGTATTGGAAATAGATACACATCTTCAAATATTTTCCCTGGAGAAACAAAGATGTATTTTAGTTCCTGCACTCTACTGTTCTGTCAAAAACTTATTAGCCACGTGTAACATTTTATTTTCATAGATTAACCTGAGCAGCATGACACTGATTATGAAAAAAAAGTTACTTTAAAAAGAATATCTATTCATCGTTTCATACCACCACCCATCGTCACAGTATCTGACCGCCTTCAATGTAAAATCCAGAGCAATAGCAAAGTCCCTAGTGGACTTCATAGACTCTCTGGCACATCTCTCTTTATAGAATCAAAACTTTGAGTGGGTTGAGTTTCTTTCTTGTTCCCCCTGCCTCCGAAGGGATTTATGGGAGCAAGGGGGTGTTAATGTTTGCTCCTTTTTTCAGGATTCAATGTCACATGTGTAAGACTGTTTTTTATGTAACTTCAGAAAAAATTACAAATAAAAAGTGTTAATAAAATTGTTTAGATTTAGGCCAGATTTATTTATTATTCTTTGCACAGTTTAATCCTTTGGGCAAACTAACTGAACTCCTGGGAAAGCATTTTTCCCTCACATATTCTTTTAAAATCAACCAATTGTTTAATTTTTATGTTTTGAAAAAAACGTATTTTTCAGTTTTGTATTTTCACCTCTTCCTGCTTAATCCCACTGAGCACTTCTTAGGAAAAGTCACTTCTTCTTCAGCTGTTGCAACAGCTTGTTAGAAAGAGGGTGTGGTATTTTCATGCTGTGACGTCTTTCAAGCCATGCCTGTCTATAAAGGAGGCAGGGAGGTAATGAGCCATGCAATACTCAAAAGTCGTTTCCACAGACTGCTGGGATTTGAAGACTCATCTTATTCTACATCTTCCTTTTAAAGAGAATAGGGAAATTGGATTCAGCTAGCAGTGGCTAATTGCATTGGGGAATAACTGATTGTGTTCAAATTCTTAATATAAAACTTGGATTTACAGATTTCCTTAAAATCAAATAAGCATTTTTTCACCTGTATTGTGGAAATGCTGCAAAAAATCAGACTGAGTCCTGAAGTGCTCACCAATCAAAATGTCAGTGAAAGTGAAATTGTTGGTTATAGCATGGGCCAAAGATCTCCTTTGCCTGGGGAAACTGCCAGCCCCAAAAGTTATTCTCAACAGAGCCCATCTTTGCCAGCTTCTGGATTAACAGAATTTAATGTTGTGAGTCCTAAGAGCTGTCATATTCCCCCATTAAAAACCCAGAAGATGTCTGCTCTCACTGGTAAGATTAAAATTTTGTTCACATACTTTCAACTATTTTGTACAACAATACTGCATTTCTTTGCAAAGCAATACTGTAAGTTGTTGTAAGAACAGTGCATTTTAGGTACAGTATGTGCAGTAATAATGTCAAATGGAGAAATATGAGCAATTTATTTAGTTGGCTTATTTTTGGTTTTAATGTGGTTTATTCCTAAAGGAAAAAATTCTTCAATGTCTTGCAGATTGCTGTAGTAATATTCCATGATTTGTTTACCTGTAATATTTTACTGCTCATTTATTTTCTTAATTATGTTTGAGTCTGCGTGTAATAGTAATATATGACTTAGTGAATAATTATAGAATTGTATAAAAATATGTATAATAAATTATTGCCTTTACCAAATGCTTCAGTTTCAAGACTGTACCTCAGCAGGCAATTGGATGCACCATCCAACATTTTTTATTATTTAATAGCTTGAAAGAGAATAATAAAATTAACATCAACTTTGCACTTCAATGGCACTTTCATCCAGGCTGTCACAGTGCTTTACAAAAATAATTAATTAAGCCTTAAAATATATGCCAGAAGCAGGTATTAGTCCCACTTCTAGAGCTGTTTGAATAGTAAACAACTGACTTATGAGGTCATAGTATTCATGGGTATTCTGTCACCTGCTAAAGATTCAGAAATTCCAAAGGATTCACAAGTTTTAGTTACAATGACAAGTCATCCCAAGTGCAATTTTTGTGACATGGTATCCATTATTCTCCAGGTGAAAATATTTCAACCACCTACACAGAAAGCAAAAACAGGACCACGTCACCTGAGTCGGTATCTCATGTAGCCAATTCCCAGGCCACTCTCCATCCCCTGTTGCCTCTGATACAGTAGCATGTCAAGGGCAGAAAGGTGCAGAGTCAGAGCTTATTGAAATCTGGCTATTCTCAGCTGAAAGCAATAACCAGCCAGGGTAGAGCAGTCATTATTGGGTACAGCTGAAAATCTAGTCCACTGGGTACCCTTAGCAGTGCAACCCTCAGGTTATATTTATCAATATACAACTCCTACCATCACAAGATCTGATCTCCCAGATCACATATAGCCCTGTCATTCTAGGCTACCATGGTCTTGGTGTTTAATCATAATCATGTCTCCTCTTTTGCTTTAGCTTCACATGCAGGAAGTCTTGACATACAAGGGTCCTCCTGAACCTAGGCCTTCTTTGTGGCCCTGTGTTCTCTTTCAATTGGCCTACAACCCAAAACCCAAAAGGACAACGGACCCTTCACATCAGTAAATTTCTGTCATGATAAAAGACTTATAAAATTTGATACTTTTAAGATTTTTCTAAATCCTGGAAAAATACATGTTGCTGAAAGGGGGAAGGGTCATGCGATGCATCTGACTCTGCTTGCCTCTATCTCTGCTGCTGCCCCTGCCTCTAGTTATGATGCTGTGTTCTGAACTTCCAGCACTTAGCCTCATTCTTAGTGATATCAGGTCTTGGTGATTTCACTGGTCAGGTGGGAACTCGCTTCTGTGGCTGCTCAATCCTCTGCATTGTTTTTGACTGCAGCACTGTCCACACACCAGGTCTAAGATTCAACCCCCGAGTGGCTGCTCATCAGTGACTTCAGCTTTAGCGATTGCTGAGCGGGATCAAGGATTCTCAGTTGCATCCGGTCTACTCTGGCTTTAAACAATAGAGGGGTTAAATGGTGCCTTAGACTCTTTAAACAGGTCCACCCACCAGTGAGGAGGAACACTTGTTCCCACTCACTTTCACATCATTCCCCATGGCTCAGGGCATGAGGTTCGAGTTAAGGCGGTTCCTCAGTTAGAGCAGTTCTGTTGCCCTTTAGACATACAGTAAGGGCAATAACATTTCATTTCCCCTGTATTCAAGATTAGAGTGAACTTTAATCTGAAGCAGCCAAAACTGATCACTTTGGCAAAGCATGTCTGTCTACTGATCACCTAGGCAAAGTAGATTTGTCTATGCCAGGGATCAGCAACCTTTGGCCTGTGGCCCGCCAGGGAAAGCCAGCGGTGGGCCGGGATGGTTTGTTTATCTGCAGGGTCTGCCGATTTGGCTGATTGCAGCCCCCACTGGCCGCGGTATTCTGTCCCAAGCCAATGGGGGCTACGAGAAGGGTGGTCAGCACATCCCTTGGCCTGTGCCACTTCCCGCAGCCCCTGTTGGCCTGGAACAGCAAACTGCAGCCAGAGGGAGCTGCGATCAGCCGAACCTGCAGATGTTGCAGGTAAACAAACCATCCCAGCCTCCCAGTGGCTTTCCCTGGCGGGCTGCGGGCCAAAGGTTGGTGATCCCTGGTCTATGCCAATATAACCTGCTCCTGAGATCTCCCCCCACAAAGTTCACTCACAGAAGGCAGAGGAGAGCTCATTCAGACTCTGCTTACACATGTATTCTCTCTCCGTTCATGCCCTCGGGTTGTAAGCTCTTCTGTCAGTTTTATTTTATTTTATTGATTATCTCTTTGCTGTTGAGAAGCCCCTGAACTGTTAGAGCATGTTTATCAATACTAAATAAGAGTAACTCTTGAAAATTCAGAACCAGAGAACATATAGCTCAAAGTGGGAATTTTTCCCAACTAACAAACCACCTGAAATTATGCACAGGGCAAAACTACCTCCTATTCTCTCTATCACACAGTGGCTTGTACAATTTATCTTGCGGCAATTTCTTTTTCAAGTATCTTATTTTGATTTCTTCCAGACCCTATGCTTAGCACTTTCCCCCCTCAGAAGCAGTATGTTGGCGTGCGGGTGAAAATGCCAGTGCGGGAGCTGCTGAGAATAGTCCGACATTCCAAAGGAATGGACCCCAGTGACATAAAGGTAAGAATCCTTTGGAGAAGTCATCACATATGAAAGTGTAACATGATGGCAAAGTATATTACATGTTCTCTCTCTGTGGCTACTGTGCAGATACCACCAGCATGGTGTTGCTGCCATCCAGTGGAGTTACTCCTTTAGGGGAAGTGATAGAGGTCTGCAATCATTACTGACTAGAGTGGAGATTTTTTTTTCAAGAGCATGGTAGCAAGGATCTTTCTCGTCCAAAAGAGATCACCGTTTCCATGCTCAGCAAAAAAATTTATCAGCTAAAAGTTGTTTGTATCAGAATTATTTTGCTCAGGTCACATATTAGGCACTAGTAAAATGTTCCTAGTAAATGTTACCATCTCAAAATATATTCGTTTTTGTTTATTTGCTTGTTTCCTTAGGAAGCACAATCAATAAGGGCAAGTACAACTAAAGGATCTTCTGGAAAAACAGGTGAAGAACCCCCCTTGGGGGAATGCAAACTTCTCTTCCTGTAGAGTGATGTTCCCTCACAAACACATGTACATAAAGAATGGGGCCGCAAGACCCTCAGACACTTCCACTGGCTGCCTATTATTTTAAGGATGTAGGGCAGAGTGTCAGCTGGTATAAACTGGTGTAACTATTTTGTTTTGACAGAGCAATGCTGAGATGATGCTGTTGAGGCTGTGGCCCTATATATTTCAAAGTTGTACCCTTAAAAAAATAAACAAAAACCCTCTGTAGACATAGATCCATACAGTTTTATGGAGCTTTTCTCTCCTTCTGCTCCCTCCACTCATCTAGCAAGAGCTGGAGATGAAGGGTTTGGAAGGCAGGATGGGGATCAGAGCTGGGGCAGGGGGCTGGGGCGTGGGACAGGGATCAGGGGTTCAGGCTCCGAGGCACTTTCCTCAAGCAGCTCCCAGAAGCAGCAGCATGTTACCCCTATGGCTCCTTCGTGGAGGCACAGCATCAGCCAGGCGACTCTGTGTGCCGCCCTGTCCGCAGGCACCACCCCTGCAGATCCCATTGGCTGCAATTCCCAGCCAAATGGGAACTTCAGAGCCAACACTTTGGCTGGGAGGGAGTGTGCGGAGCCCCCTGGCTGCCCCTACTCATAGGAACCATAGGGGAGGCGTGCTGCTGCTTCTGGGAGCCACACGGAGCCATAGCACACACGGAGCAGGGAAAGTCCCTGATCCTGCTCCCCGGCTGGAGCATCGAAGCGGGGTAAGCCCCCAACTTTGCTCCCTGGAGGAAGCTCGGGGGCCACATTAAAATGTCTGATGGGCCAAATACAGTCCGAGGGCCATAGTTTGCCCACCTCTGTGCCTTAAAACAAGGCTTGAGGCATTTTCACCATATACCTCCTCTCACCCACGTATCCTATGGGGAGAAATACTGGAGTGAATATTATTTGCATTTTTTTAAACTCAAATGTTTTTGTTTCCAATAGCAAGAAGAAAAGCTCACCCTTATACAGGAAAACAGCTCAAACAGGTATGCATTCAGGTTTTCTGACTCTCCAGGCAAATCACATGTTATGGTTCTGAGGCAGAACAGGACACCTGATGACTGAATTTTGTTTTTCTTCTTGGTGTTTTAGAATAAGCAAAGTTCTGAACAAGCGCTAAAAGGCTTGGAGGACCTTGATATCCTGGTTGAGGTGTTGGAGGAAGACTTGATAAAAAGCCACTCTAAGCTAGAGTCTCTGAGCTCTCTGTCAGCTTGCTGCTGGCACAGCTTGTCCCCCGATATTCAGGCCTCTAGGAGGGAAGCTAATGGTGGCAAACAACCAGCTGGGAGCCTGCTGGAACGAAACCAGAACCTGACCAAAGCACAGCTGTGCTGCCCATTTCCTGACTGCAACCCACTACTGTGTGGACAGGAGGAGAATTCTTATTTATCCAATTATAAAAAAATGCAACACCCAGACTCCCTGGAAATATCATTTCCAAGTAAAAGTGAGGAACAGAACAGCTGGCAGATGCAGGATGCTTTTATCTGTCCTCAGAGGCATTTCCTAGACCCTTCTGCACAGGACAGACCTTTCTGCTATAATCCATCAGGACACCACCCAGAGGAGTTCTTGGAAGTTGATGCAACCTCCTGGGACTATGTGGGACATTTGAAGTCAACTTCTGTTTCTTTCGAACAGCAGGACCTTTCTAGCCTCTCTTTCTTCCAGTTCCAACTATACTGGGAAGAGAGTCTCCTGAGAAATATCCCAGCGGACAAGTTGATTGCACCTGATGAAAATGGGAACAGGTCTGTGATTGTTATATATATCACTTTCTCTTTTCTGAAACAATGGGGAGTCAATCCAATTCCAGCCATTGGTGTTGTGCAAACCTTTAGGTTTGGTCTACACCTAAAACTTAGGTTGATCTAGCTTTGTTGCTCAGGATGTGAAAAATTCTCTCCCTTAAGAGATATAGTTGAGCCAAACTAAGCCCCAGTATAGACACCACCCTTGCCAGTGGAAAAACACCATCTGTTGCTGTAACAAGCATCTACACTACAGCAACGTAGCTGCAGCTGTTCCGCAGTATCACTTGCAGCATAGACAAAGCCTGAGTGAAGGCACTGCAACCTGTAATTTGGATCAGTGCAGTTGGACCTGGTTTTAGGTAGGGCCAAGTTCTACCGGTGCCGATAGCAACTATGTCTGTCCACAGTAGAGGTTTGCACTGGTGTAATTAATCCACTTTCTGGCAACTGACAGCTGAAATCAGGACAGCATCCCAGTGTAAATAAGGCCAAGCCCTGAATTGTGAGCAGCTAGTAGGGTGACCAGATGTCCCGATTTTATCGGGATAGTCCTGTTTTGGGGTCTTTTTCTTATATAGGCTCCTATTACCCCCCATTCCGATTTTTCACATTTGCTGTCTGGTCACCCTAGCAGCTTACAGAAAAAAATGTAATCAAAAGTACTTGTTCTGAAACAATTACTTTATGCTCCTGAGAAACTGATTTGCAATAATAAAACTCCTTAACATTGTTTACCTGGCTGCAAACAGTATTTGAATAATTACTTATTTTAGTAGGTGGCAATAAAAATGTGTGAGGAGATTAGCAATGTACCTATGTTTGGATGTTTTGTGCAGGCAGCAGACTTCCAAAGAATTGGGAGTGGCTGCTTCGCTGGAACTGAGAGGAAGACAAGTTTATTGATCCCATTTCACTAGAATACAGTGTGTTTAAAGGGCAAATATTTGTTTTCCAAACAAATAACCCACGCCCCTCGCCACTTGATTTCCTCCACAGCTAAGCAAGTGTAAGGAAGCTGAAGTAAAACAGACGGCACCTTTCTTTAAACAGGCCGACTCTGAGCAGGGATGAGACTTCTTGATTGTCTTTAAAACACAGTCAAAGGGATCCAAACACAGTCTCATTGTACAGGATTGCAACATTATATGAAACAAAATGTAATAAGTGGACCAAGTGCTATGCCAAAGAGTGATCCTGAATACAGCAATAAAATAACAGAAATAAATAAAATAAAATGATTGGGTATGCCAGTAACCATATACATGTACTGTACTAGGATCTATTTGTTCTACACAAAGGCTAAGTCTACACAGTAAGCTAGGGGTATGATTCCCAGTTTGCTTCTGCAGAGGGGTGAATTTCACCTAAAAAGAGAAACATTGTTTTGCAGCTGGGGTTAGGAGTTATTTTTAGGTTCTGGGCAGGAGGGTTTCTACATTTCCCCACTAGCCCCACACCAGAGAACTAGGGTTGCCAATTCTCCAGAATTGTCCTGGAGTCTCCAGGAATTAAAGATTAATCTTTCATTAAAAATTATTTCGTGTGATGAAACTTCCAAGAATACATCCAACCACAACTGGCAACCCGACAGAGAACCCTGGTAAGGGAGAATGGAGTGGCAGGGTGGAAGTTGTGGGCTGTGTGTGAGGTGTCTCTGAAATACAGAGAAATGAGAGACAGCTGTACAGGGAGCTTGTGGGGTAAAATGGAGAGATGCAACTAGCCCCTGATATGTGTAGTGATCTCAGCCTATAGACCTATAAAGTGTGTGCACCCTCCCTCATCCCCTCAGTTAACAGAGAGTAAAGAATAAATGACTGAAATATTAAATTGACCCCAGATTTTTTGATGCCTTATTTTACACACTGAAAAAAATTGTTCCTTTTGCTTTAAGATACCACCCCTATGGTTATTTTAAAAGCCTGGCCCACATTTGCTGAATGTTCTAATGCATTACAAACCCTGTCTTATTCCAGGTTCCTTCACAAGGCTGTCACTCAAGGAAGAAGAGCACTGGCTTATGCACTTGCACAGAGATTTGCATCTCTAAACAAAATTGATGAGACGGATGCAACAAAACGGGTATGACACTCACTGGAAAAGAAAACAGCGCACTTCTAGCACATTAAAGGATCTCTAAGCATTTTCCATACATTGATTTTAAACTCCTTACATCCCAGTCAGCCAGGTATTACTACTGTCATTTTATGGATGGGGAAACTGAGATGCAGGGAGGTGAAATGATTTATACCAGATCACACAGCAAGTCAGTGGCAGAGCTAGGAATAGAACCCAGGAATCCTGACACCATTCCCCTCCACCAGTAGAGCACACTTTCTTCACAGAGTCAGGAATACACCCTAAAAGTCCTGACTCCCAGTGTTTACCCCTAGCTGCTAATCCATGCTGCTTAAAGACTTTTCATTTTTTTCACTGTAAATTCTCTCTCTCTCTCTCTCTCTCTCTCTTATTATTAGACAGCATTACATCTAGCTGCTGAAAAGAACCAGCACCTGATGGTCAATGATTTGATTTCTCTGGGAGCCAATGTCAATGAACAGGACAGTTTAGGGAAAACACCACTCCATCTGTGTGCAGAGAAAGGGTATTTAAAAGTTTTGAATGTAAGTAGAATTTTAATTAGACATACAGTGTAATTACACTATCATATGCACTGGATTTTTCTGCCTGCATTTTTCAGGAGACACATGCATATTCTGCCACGCAAAATGTGAGACGTCTCTATATATATGAGAAACCATGTCATGGGAGATGAATGGGTGTCACTATTGTTATTGTTTTATTGTACTGTGGCAGTGCCCAGAGACCACAATCAATATTTACAATCTCTGCATCCTCCTCCTTTCAGGTTCTGAAAAAATGTAAAGAAGGCGGCCTGCATGTGGAAGTGGATCTAACTGACCATTATGGTAAGAGATGCATTTTAACTACAGTGAAGCTTATTGTACATGACTCTAAGGCTCCAAATTCTGGCTTTATTCTAGGATAAGTAATTGTAAACCCCAGAAATTAAGTGGGAAATATCATGTTGGCAATATTTCCCAGCAAAACCCCATTGTGTTGATTCTTCTGGGAAGAGCTGAATTCTTCCAGCTCCCTGAAGCAGATGTGTTGCTACACTAGTGGGATATAAAAAATGGGTAGCAGTGGTTCTGTACAGGTAGAAGCTTCAGGGTGAGGCCTGTGCAGTCCTGAGGGGAAACCCCTGGAAATAGCTAAGCCTGGGAAGAAAGCTTGAGTTGAACATTATTTAATGGTTGGTTTTTGTCAAAGCCAAAATATCCACACATTTGGATTTCATCCCCAGCAAGTTACTGATGTCATTGTGGTTCTTCCTATTCAGGTTTAACACCCTTACACCGTGCAGTTCTTGCTCACACTGCATTAGTGAGGGAGTCTCAAAAAGTCATCAACCACAGTAACATGCAAAACTTTCTGCAACTGCGCAAAGATCAAATTCTTGAAGGAATTAATTGTTTATTAGAAATGGGAGCAAACCCTTGGCTGCAGGTGAGTGTCAATATCCGGGGAACTTGTCCTCTTCTGTCCCCTGGGGTTAGAGTAGAGTAAGGAATCTGGTCCCTGCATGTCAGGACACTAACGTATCTATAGTGAGGAAATTAGTTCATGGTGATGAGTAAAAATGCTTGACTGTTTTGGATGCTTTGTTTGTACAGCACTGTGGCTTGCCAAACATGGTGAGTGGAGAGATCCTTTCCTGTTTACAAGAAACGTCTGAGCTTCTTTCCTCTCCATCTTCGAATGTCTTTGGCCATGTTCTTAAAGGTAAAATGTGATTAAAGGCAACTGTGCTGCATAGTTAAGAGCATCCTAACTCAACAGCTATAGTGAAGAAGCTGCTCACCTAGTGTTGCCAGGTGTCCTGTTCCCAGGTGCCCCACTCTCACACCCCAACTCCCTGCCCCAGCCCTGAGCCCCCTCCCACACCCTAATTCCCTCTCTGACCCCACACCCCTCACTCACTCCCACACTCCACACCCCTTGGCCCCAGCCCAGACCCCCTCCTTCACCCCAACCCCCTCAACCCTGGGCTCACCCCAGAGCCCATACCCCCAGCTGGAGCCCTTCACCCCACATCCCAACCCTCTTCCCCAACCCAGTGAAAGAGAGTGAGGGTGGGGGAGAGAGAGTGACAGAGGGAGGAGGACTGGAGTGAGTGGGGCCAAGGCCTCAGGGAAGGGTGAGGCCTGGGTGTTTGGTTTTGGGCAATTAGAAAGTTGGCAATCTGATGCCCATCTGTAGAATATTATCTCCCCCATCCCATCCTCTGATCCCTACTTACGGCCCTGTAACCCTCATTCCTGTTCCTGTTTGATCATTTGTTGTCCCCTGAACTTAGCTGAACCCTGGGCTTAGTGATTTCTGCCCTTAGGCTGGCGGAGGGGCCATCAGCTTGTACTCACCCACCTTTCTGGAACTTGAGTAGGTTTAGGATAGTATCATATGGCTTGATCCAGAGCCAATGTAGTCAAGGAGAAAAATGCCTACTGATTTCAAAAGACTTTGGATCAGGCCCAGAGCTCTGCACTGCACTGAAATCACCTTTGCCTGCAGTGGCAAGCAGAAAAATAATGTAGAATAAATAAAACAAGACAGCTGCTATTGAACTGAATGCTTTGTTTGTTTGTTTGCCTTCTAGTGATGTGCCAGTAGGGTCATTATCCCCATCTCCTGCTCTGCAGCTGTTGTTGAGGAACAGCCATACAACAGACAGTAAAAGTCTCCTGAATTTGTTAAAACTTGATCTGCTGCTGAAAACATGCCCTGAGAGCCCAGAATTGGATGAACAGATATTAGAGAGGAGTAGTTTTCAAAAGTGCTGAGCACTCATCGCTTCCTGTGACGCCAATTCAAGTTATGGGAGCTCAGGACTCTGAAAATCGAGCCATTACAATACTGGTGCCTCATTTTGAAAATGCTGACCCCATAGATCTCTGGAGTCCAACCCCCTAAGTGCCAGTACAAGATTATTCCCTACCATATGACTTTAATTTTCAGAGATGCTAAACACCTGCAATGGCATGTAAAGTCAATGGGAACTCCCAGGATGGGGTTATCACAGATTTTTAAGGCATGCACTGAAAAAAATTCCTACAACTGACCGTGCGTTTTCAACTACAGGCAAGTTTTTTAAAGATACAATCAGAGTTTATAACAGTGGAAGACTGTATATATAAGTAGTCTGGAACAGTAAAAATGAAATTTTAAAACCATTAAACTATTTTTGTATGATCAACAGAAGAAAAAATTCTTCCATATAACTTTATATATTCACAATATTCAATGTCATCTTTATACCAAGTAATTTTTCAATTTAAAAAAAAATAAAAATGATCACAGAATAATTGGGGATCCGTTAGGAATTTTTAGAAACTTACTAACTACCTCCTGAAAACCTCAATATTGTCTCCAGATTTAGTCTCACTTTATTGTAAACTCTGACTGTGAATTAGCTGGTTTCTATGAAACTTCCTTGTTTGCTACATATGAAGCAATATATAACTCATAAATGGTTGATTCACAGCAATCAATTCGTATATCCCTCTCTTTGAAATAAATGGGAGAGATTTTATTCATGTGTAAACATTGTAGAATCAGGGTTACAGGTAACAAGTACTTACAAATGTGATCTATTTCCCTCCTATGTGAATTATGTCTTAGCATTTTGCTTTTAATAAAGGGTCTCATTCCTCTCATTGAATATTTTTGAGTATTAAGCTTTGAGAGCTACTGTTCAGTGGATGATGGATCAGGCCCTAAACTTCTTACCTTTCAATCAACTAACCAATGTTTTTATATCAAGATTTTTTATATTCAGGTTATGTTTTCCCCTAGAGTGAAGAACAGAGTCTGAATAATAATTATAATTATGTATATTTAAAATAAATTATTCTCTATTATCTTGTATGTTGATTATTTACTCCCTGATTTCCATATATCTCCTCATTTGGATATCAAATGAGGTCTTTTTTTTCAGACTTTTACCCAAAATAAAACTATTTTCCTTAATTTGGTTTCTTTTCTATTTTATTTCATCCATCTTTACTATTCTTTGCATTTTAGCTCTAGCCTGGATGAAGGATGTCAGGAGTTATTTCTAGGCTTAGAGACGGAGAATTATTTTGCAGTATTTTGGAATTTTAGTTTGCTTTTTAAAAGAAAAGATCATGGTGAATGTTCTAGAGACCACTATATACAATAATTTTCATCTTGATTTTCTTATACCACATGTATGATAGAACTCAGGAATATTGTACCATTTTATTAAACTGAGAAATAAGAATTAAGGACTAGATCTAGCCCCCACTGAAGTCAATGGAAAGACTTTCATTGACTTCAATGGCCTTTAAATCCTGGAATACAATTTAAAAAGTACAAATGAGGCAGAATAATAATAGAGATTTTAACTTTTATTAGTGATCCTTTGTACTGAAGTCAAATCAGCTGTGGACTTCACAGATAAAAGTGTAAAGAGTAGCGAATTAAGATGTACAATAAGAACATAGTAACGTCCTTATTTCCATGGGATCTGTGTATATGAAGGCAGAACTTGAACTCTGAACTTTTGATTTGTATCACTTATTAATTATTATGCTCAAAACTGAATAAGCCATTGTAAAATATATAATTTACATGCTATATTTTAATTGCATGAAGATTCAGTGAGAACTTTGTCTAACATACACTGACTTATGTTCTACTATTTTTCACTGTCAATAAATGCTGATAATTTCACACCCATGTATTTACTGTGTTACCTATTGGTATAAGTGTTGTATTACATTATAAAGTAAGGAACTTGAAAATAAGAGCATCTTATGCACTAACAATCTGCTTAAATTAGTCATTATTAAAAAGGGGGTAATACCACCATTACCAAAAGCGAAGAGAGAGATTCTTAAATCAAATTTTGGTGTGAACTGAGAGCCATGGTTTTTAGAGAGTCACTTTAGTAAGGAATCTGTTTGGAACCTATGAACATTCTTATACCAACTCTGCAAACAAACAGTGTAGTTCTTATACTATAACGTATTTACATTTTGTCAAATTCAAGCTATAAAACTGATCTTAATGTGCTCTTTTTATTCATTCCTCACACTTTTACATGAGAACTTCCTAAAGAACTGAAAAACAGGAATAGGAAAGATGTTCTTTTAAAAAAGATTTTTTTTTCTCTCCCTCATCTCACTTAAATGTATTTTATAATTATGTCGAAAAATCTTTAGCTTCAGATCAGAAACTAATCTGTGATTCAGGGAAACAGAGACCCCATTAATGCAAGTGTTCATAGAGGGAGAAGCTGTTTTAACTATCAATCACATAAAATATTTCAGGCCAAAAGGGGCATTCCTGGGAAAGAAGGTGGCTTAGAATGGGAATTATCTTTCATAAAAATATATTGCATTTCTATAACTTTTATCTAATTATCTCTACGCTTCACAAACATTTATAAAGCCTCATACTAATCCTATTGGGTAAGATATGAGATATAAAGGGCTCACTTTCTCTATCACTGAAATGCAATCCTGTCTGTGTAGAACATGGTAGATCTTTAACACCAGAACAAAACACAATAATTTGATGGGAAGTAAAGAACACAGTATCTAACTGGGGAATTTGAGGAGGCAGTATGCAATTACCAATATTGCAATTTGGCTAGGACATTTATGTTAACTCCCTAATTCACTGAGTATAGGATCTTTAATGACCACAGTTGTTCCAACTCAACATTTCTCTTTTACATCTGTAGGAGGCCGGAAGAAATTGTAATGATGGCCACCTAGAAGCGCTCCAGGGAAAGAAAGGCTATTTTAGGTCATGCTGCTGTTATTGGTTGCTGCTCTGTTATCGCATATTTCACATGTCGGAGTTAACTGGTTCTCATTGCCTGCTTGCCTTGTGCAATACTAATGAGACACCTGCTTGCATTATGTAATACTAATAAGATAGAAATAAGGTATTAGTTATTCATGAGGTATGTATGAGATGCAAATGTTCCTGTTATTTCTCTGCCTGTGTTCCCACGCGCAGTGGGCTTCATCCCGAGCATTGCTCCGGTGCGTCGGGCTTTCCCCGTCTCAGTGGCAGCAACGAAGGGAGCCCCCGTTGCGGGTGTGTCACTTTTGCCTTCAATAAACTCACTACTGTTATTCAGCTGCTCTGTGTGTACCTCATTCCTACGGGACACCGAGTACCCTGCAACAACATCTCTTTGGAAAAAAGACACCCTCTGGCAATGCAATTCCCTGACACCATGTTTGGTACAGAGTCATTACTCATTCAGAGGGAAGGCTGCTGCTTACTGAATCACCAACACTATTATCAGTTGCCTTGAGTGTTCCTTGTAGATCTCCTCTCCGAGAACTGTCCCATTGCAGCCCTGCTTAGCTTAGGAAAGGTAACAGGATCACATCAAAGGTGCTATAGTTTTTCCAAACTTATAGCCTCTCCCATGACTTTGTAATGGAGAGATAAGATGCGTTTGCAATATAGATTCACGTCTTAAAGTGCAAAAATCAAACAAACTATTAAATGTAAAGAAACGCCATTTTCAGGTAACATTAAGGTTGCATAGTTAAAACTGTAGGAAGTCAAGAAGTGCACCATTTCAAGTTCCAACAGGAGTGTTGACCAGATTATTCATGAAGGATGTTTTATGGTAGGCTTTACAGGACTCTTCCAATTCCTGTAGCTATAGAAAGCTACCCTGGGACTTTCATTCTGCCTCACATGGTTGCCATATTTTGGATTTAATTAAATTTCATGGGATGAATACCATGCAATGGAAGAGGAGGCAGAAATGTTTCCTGAATGCGTTACCCTGAGTGATACTAGCAACATGCTAAGGTTAATGAGGCATTTTGACACCTACTCTCTTATCTGCCTCCTCTGGATTTGATGGCATTCCCTTTTTGAAAGGCATTATCTTCCAAGAATTAAAATCCTTGGCTGGAAAAGAGTCCTATAAATTCCTTGCACTTGCAGTGGGGTTCTGACTGGGGTTCATTCAAATGGCATAAGTAGTGGGAAATAAAAACTCAATTATCTCAAATAGCAGATGTGCATACGTAATATATTCCATTGTGGCATTTGCCTACCTTTCTGGAACTACTCAAATTTGTCTATAAAATTCTTATTCCACAGTAGCTACAAAAAGACTGGGAGCCAGGATTTTCTGAGTTCTAACCCTGGCTCAGACACTGTCTCCCTCTGCAGCCTTAGGCAAGTCACTTTGCTTTTCTGCTGCATTTTCCCATCAGTAAAATAGAGATAATATCGCTTACTGACTTATCTCCCAGGTCTGTTGTGAGGACTGATTAATTGTGTATTTAAAATCCTTTGAAGATATAAAAGCACCATATAAGTCCAGCCAGCACGTGGTATTAATTTAAGACAAAGAGAAAGTGCAGGGGACTGGTATTTGAATGCAAAAGTCAAACTGTTGCACAGACAGAGACAAAACAAGCACCTGGGTCAGATGTAATGCTTTGTAGTCTATTGGGGAATTTTTGCATCAGGAGAGAGGGCGTTCATTATGAAACTGTTACAGACATGATATGACTTGAAGAAGAGTGGGGTGAACTGCTGCTTTCGGTGCAGAGGATTTATTTACCTACAGAACAGCACTATTACATGCTAGATATATTTGCATTCAGAGGTTAGGACTGGGACAAAAAGACTGGAAGTGTAAACAAAAGACAGGGTGAATATGATCCCCTTTGACTTACAGAATCCTATAGTATTTGAGTCATTTCACAGCTGTTTCCTTTCACAGAGATTTTGTATTTAGTATTAGTTTCTCTCCTGTAAGAACAATGTCCTGAGGTTGTCTATCCCTCCACACTGTGGGAACTGTAGGCAAGAGAGGTCTTCTGGGTTCCCAGAAGAAGGAAACCTCTCCTTCCAACCTAGGGTGACCAGGTAGCAAGTGTGAAAGTAGCTTCATTGCTGCTCCGTGTCCTTAGAATAGGGTATTGGGACAGTCCCTATAAAATCAGGACATCTGGTCACCCTATTCTAAGGACACGGAGCAGCAGTAAAGCTACTTCATCATAGTCACAGATGTCATAACCTTTGCAGATACAATCCTTCCCTTACTAGCAGAGCTAGGGTGCAGATATCTGCAGAGTAGCTTCCTTGGCACACAGGGAAGTCGTTCTAGTAATCTTCAGAAAATATTATTAACATACTGTGATGTTGCACTCTGTATGATTTTAGGAAAATATGCTAATGAGTGTGAATATAATGTAAGTAGAATATGCTTCATGCAAAAGGTCTCTTGTAAGGTATCATTAGAAAGCTTACAATCTACCGAGTGTGGTCATCCTATTCATATGTATCTATCATTCTTGTATCTGAAACCAGAAATATGAAATGTAAGCTTATAATACAATAAATCATCTTGATTTTCTTATACCACATGCATGATAGAACTCAGAAATATTGTATCATGGGTGAGAGAACTCAGGAATATTGTATCACTTTATATAAACTTATTGAAACTTCTCTTAGGGTGAGATTTTATCTGTAATCACTTTCTTACCATATTAGGTTTAGATTTGCATGTTGTATTTTATTTTGCTTGGTAATTCTCTTTGTTCTACCTGTTACTACTTGGAACCACTTAAATCCTACTGTCTGTATTTAATAAAGTCACTTTTTACTTATTATTTAACCCAAGGTATGCATTAATACCAGGGCGGGCAGGGGGGACAGCTGTGCATATCTCTCTATCAGAGCATGAACAATTTATTACTTTATCTTGTATAAGCTTTATATAGGGTAAAATGGATTTATTTGGGGTTTGAACCCCATTGGGAATTGGGCATCTGAGTTTTAGAGACAGGAACATTTCTTAAGCTGCTTTCAGTTAGGCCTTCAGTTTGTGTGACATGGTTCAGACGTAGGTCAGGGTTTGCAGCCAGCTAGAGTGTCTGGCTCAAGCCAGGCAGTGATCTGAAGTCCCAAGCTGGCAAGGAAAGCAGGGGCAGAAGTAGTCTGAACACATCAGTTGGCAGTTCCCAAGGGGTTTCTGTGATCCAGCCCCTCACACATACATATAAAGTATCATCTGTTTTCGTAACATCTTGCAAAAAGAGATAAGGCACATTCTTGGCTTGTCAAACAGCTTGCAGTCTACCTATGACTACTAGACAAATACTCAAGTTATGGGGTAATGGTTCAAGAGAGGGTGGCTGAGGGGATTACAGAGAATGAAAAGATTGGAGGGATTTCATGGAGGAATGAGAGCAACCAAGAGAGACATTATTCCAGGTGTTAGGTTCAGCATAATGGAAGATGCAATATGGCGAATAGAACCAAGAAATGTCAGAGAAGAAATTCTGACCCCCATTCTCAGCAGCATGCAATTCTGTTCAGCAACAAAGAAACCACCTGTGGTTCACTGATTTTAGAATTAGTTTTACACCTGTTGCAGCCCAGAGGAAAGCAGCCTGAGAGCCGCTTTAATCTACAGTGGCTGCTTCTGCCCGCCACCAAGGAACTGCCCTCTAGCTGGGAATTGCCAGAGTGCAGTATGCTCCGGCAGACCCCTTTCCCACATACTACGTCAAGGGCTGCAGGCATGGTGGTGTAGAGCGTGGTAATACCAGTTCTATGCCTGGTTGAGAATCCCCTATTAGGGAGATCTGGCAGCTTTCTGACCCCCTTGTAATACCAGCACGGTGAAAGGGGGACTCTTCTCAGCAGAGAATCCAGATCCCTTTCTCCTGGTATCTCAAGAAATATACTAAAAAGAATATGTGTCAAAACAAACAGCGTCTCCAGCTTTTTCAACTTCAGTTGAAAAATACCATATCCTAAATAAACAACAGCAAAGCAAAAGCCAGTGGCATGATTTTTTTTTTTTTTACAATTTCCTGACTAGCACAGAGGATTTACTTTTTCAAATCACAGGCAAGTCAGGAAAGAGGAGAATTTACATTAATTTAGAAAACCTTCTGCGTCATGGGAAGTCACTTTAATGATAAAAAAGATGTGATATCTGAGATATCATCTATCAGGGGAGGAGAGTCTGTGAAAATGTTGTCCAATTTCTCTACCAGGAAGGCCCTTTGGCATTGCCCTAGGCCTTGCTGCACTGTCACGTTGAGGAGGAGTCTGGTTTTTTTGAGGGGTGGGGAGTGTCAAATTCAGTCTCTCTTTATGCCTTTGTTTGTCATTCATAGCCAAATGTGATGATCCCATAAGTCTCCAAAGAGCTTCAATTTTTAATTTTTGAAAGCTGGCGTGCAATGAGGTATCCAAACTAACCACCACAGTTCATGTGATGAGAACCAAAGAATGGGAGCTAGTGTCTCCTGGTTACTGTATGACCTCACTCAAACATTCATCAGTGATAGAGATCTAAGCACAAGAAAGTATACCTCATCTATTAAAACAAAGTTTAGTGACCGATTTTGAATTTTAAGTGCTATTCATTATGAATATGTATATTTTATGGAACCAGCCAGTTCCCACTGCTGCTCACTAATGGCATGAGTGTGAGCCCTTCCACTCACTGGTGAACAGTTGCTCACATGAGTAACTGAACACCAGTGGGAGTAAACAGTTTACAGCCTGACCTTAACAAACCACACACATTTTTGGAGCATTAAAATAGTAAGACTAAACCACAGTTTTTACATTGCATTAAATACACAATCATATGGAAACTAAGAGTTAAACCTGCCACAGCTTCCTTAACTTAGCCTGTTTATTTCTACCTATTACCTCCTGTGCAGATCTATCAGGCCTTTATGTAATACTTTACTCAAAGTGAGGTCATAAATGTATTTTTATACCTTTGTACAGTCTGTGGTGAAGTCCCATTTTAATCAAGCAAGAAATAGCTGGCTATGACCTGTTTCGCTCACATGCTAGTAAGACACTAGAAAATTCAGACCTCGAGATGAACAGTAATTAGACCCATGCATGTTAAATGCTTTGCGAGTACTTTCGCCACCGCTGAGGAGTCATTTTCTAATGCCTGCAGGTGTACGTGTCTGAGTCATATACAGGTAACATGACCTTTTCATTTCACTGGAATCATTACTCACCCATAAAGACATTTCCACCATGATCAAATGCCAGATAATCCGCTTCTCTGGAACCCTGCAATTCTTAGAATTCTCAGCCAGACATGTTGTCGCCTATAATAAAATACACAAACACAGTTAAAGTCCATCTCAAGTATATTTACATAAACTATGCAATATGTCTGTTGTTGGACTTTCACTTCCCATGTATATGAATGGTTATACTGAAAGGAATTTCTTCCTAGTTTGCTATACTATCAGATGCATGTTAGCACAGAAACTCAATGGCAAAATAACGTACTGTGTATTGTAATGACAACCAAGTATCCATAATGAATTCATCGTAAAGTATATTGGGGTTTGTACAGGCCAGATTTTGACTAGGACTACATACCCAGTAAGAACTCCCTTTACACCTCTGCATGAGCAAATCAAATACTGGGTCCATCACACAGAACTAAAGGGGGCTATGCACCTCCTTACTTCTTTTTCAGAGTGGGTGGGCAGTGAAGAATCAGAGGGGTAGCCGTGTTAGTCTGGAATTGCAGAAGTGACAAAGAGTCCTGTGGCACCTTAAAGACTAACTAAAGTATTAGAGCATAAGCTTTTGTGGGCTAATACCCACTTCGTTGGATGCATGCCTGTGGGCAGTGAGTACATGGAATGTTGACTCCACCTCCCTCAATTCCATGGCCAGCACAGCTGAGCCAGAGAAGGGGAGGGAATAGTAATTCACTGCTGTCATAGGTCATTAACTGACAACTTCCATCCTGAGGATAGGAGAAGTGGGGCGGGGGGAAGGAGGAGAGATGGGGGCACTGTGATTCTCAGAGTCATTATGCCTTCCAGTGCTACTCTTTAGTGATTCATCTTATACACCATCCTTGGCTCAGGGCTGTGCACAATGTCATAGTCAAGCCCTTAAAATGGTCATCTTTTGAAATATATAAGCTTCTCCTAAATATTCCCTCAGTGAACTTGTGCTATGCAAACTGAGCAGCATCTAGCATTAACTGGCCTCTGGACAATAACATTTATCTGGAAAAGTAATAATGTATGTCAACATGGCTCAGAGATAGGTCTGCAAATGTGCCTCAGGAAGATGGTTTTACCCTACCTGGAGCTATGTGAACAAATACTCTCCTTTCTTTAACAACTCTAATTAACCTTTTATACAGGAAACTAGGCCAACCTGCTTGAACTGCCCTATTAACCATAACCCATTACAAAAATGCTGACATCTCACTCAGTTTGTTATGCAGAGAATAATGTAATTAGAGTTACACTTTGTTTTTGAACAATAATTCCCAGAAATGCAATAAGAATATCACAGAAATCATCTTTGTTTAGGTTTCACTCACATCACTAACCTTACAGAGACACCTCATCCTTCAGTTGCCTTAAGGCTTGTCTACACTCACAAGTTCTACTGTTTTAATCGTACCACTATAGTTAAAGAGGTCCTACACCCTCTAATATGGTCACAGAAATCAGTATAATAGTGTTTTATATTAGTAAAGTCATATTCATAAAGGGAGGGAAATAAGCAACACTAGTATACAGTATTTTTATATTAATACAACTGTGTCTATGTTAGAGGCTGTCCCTAATATAACTATTTTGATTAAAAAAAACACAACTCTGCCTGAAATAGTTATACCAGAGCAACAACTGGGTTAAGAACAGGTCTTAATTATCAGCTCCATAGTGGAATAGAGTGGGGTGGTCCCATAGGAGGTATTTGCTCTACCACTTAAGAGATACATTAAGCAGGCTTAAAATGTGCTTAGTTACTAGGTTCTCTCCTTTTTACAACAACATATTGCATTTAATAATCTGTTCCCCTATCCCATCCACTTTCCTACACTCATTTAAAAAGAAGAGGGAGCAATGGAACTTGAGCTCCCCAGTTGCATTGAATGTTCTCTCTCATTTTATTTCTGTAAAGAGTAAAGTCAAGAAAAATAATGATTAGCAAGAAATCTGCCTTTATCTCTGTCACTGGGAGAACTGCATGCAGTGTTATTGTAGTGATGTTGGTCCCAGGTATTAGACAGACAAGGTGAGAGAAGTAGTATCTTTCACTGGACCAACTTCTGTTTGTGTGAGATACAAGCTTTCGAGCTTACACAAAGGTCTTCTTCAGGTCTGGGAGAGCTCTCTCTTCAAGAGCAATTTAAGTTCTAGCTGCACCCAGTTCCCAATTTAAGCCAAGAAAGCAGACCTTGTGATGGTTATATTACAGGGGATCTGTAGACCTAAGACCAGAGAAGTTGTATAAAGGTAGGGCCTTTTCCTCAGCATGGGAAGGAAGCAAAACAAGAATAATCTGATGATGGCTTTGACAGCTGCTTCATTGTTTAAGGCCCCAGGCCTGGAGCTCATAAATTACTTGCTCTGGGTTAATTAATAAGCAAAAGGTGATTTTAGTATAAAAAGTAGGATTTAAGTGGTTCCAAGTAATAACAGGTAGAACAAAGTAAGTTACTAAGCAAAATAAAACAAAACATGCAAGTCTTTCTAAGCCAATCTCATGATTCTGGGGAGCATGACCCCAGAGTTTTGAACATTTGGGGTTGCAAATGTGTATCTTGAGGGTTTTGCAATTTGGTACATGTGTGGTTTGTTTATTTGTTTTGCAGTCAAGATTAATATATCAGGTTTGATCTCCAGCACACTAGAAACAATAAGGGAAGAAGGCTAAATGATAGCTGCTGAGCTAAGACAAAAGCACTCCCTCCTAGTACAAAAATTCCTATTTAGTTTCTTTGTTCCCATCTGCCTAAGTATTATCAAGAGAACTTGGACATAAAACAACTGAATAAAAACTACCAGAAGAAGAGCTCCCTAAAACAGCATCAGCCTCCACCCTTAGAATAGTGTCCATCTCCACTGGGATCTGAGCTTTCCCTCCTCCCATTAAAGTATTTTCTTTCCAGCATTCTCAGAAGAAGCAAGGGAAGTGGCCATCTGGCACACACCGTGCCACTTGAGTCACTTCTGGAGAAATGAGACCTTGTATGTTTGTTAGTAACAGTGAGTAGTAACCTAGCACCAATTGTCGATAGCTTTTCCACAATTAAGTCTTATCTCATCAGTTCAGGCCCATAGCCACAGGTATGGATATTAGCTGCAGAGACCGAAAGGAGGTATAATTATGAAAGTTACTGTATAAGCCACTATCCTGAGTTACTCCATGTTCTTCATTATCAAACCAAATCTCTCCCGCATTCTCAATATCTGTTCATCGATGCTATACGCATTACGTTTGCAGATGCTGCTGCCATACCTATGATTTAGAAACCTGCCAGCACGACCTTTCCTAGGAGGAAAAAAACCTCTAATGCTATAACCAGCTTCCACTATTCTCTTATTTAAAATAGTGCTAATGAGGATGGTCTTATATTTAAGGCATTCAGCTAGGATGCAGAAAATCTGAGTTCAGTTATCTCTACCGCAAACTTCTTGTGCGACCCTAAGCTAGTTATTTGTCCCCAATCCTACAAACATATGCATAACTTTTGTGACGGAGTCAGACCAGAAGGGTATAGGAGAGTGCTGGAAGGCAGGTATATCAGCCTCAGGATGTGTAGGTCCCTGTTCCCTGAATAGCCAAACAAAGGCCATTCCGGGCCAATCAAGACACCTGAGGCCAATTAAGAACCTTCTAGAAAGGAGTAGAAACAGCTAGCCTGATTCGGACACCTGAAGCCAATCAGGGACTGGCTGAAACCAGATAAAAACCTCCCAGTTAGTCAGGTGGGTGTCAGGAGCTGTGGAAGGAAGTTATGCTGTTGGTGAGACTGAGTGGTAGACAACATATCATACTGAAGGAAGGAGGCCCTGAGGTAAGGGTGAAGTGGACTTTGAAGAAGCGGGGACTGCTGTGGGGAAGTAGCCCAGGGAATTGTATTGTGTTTTGTGCCTAAAAGGTCAGCCATCTTAGCTGATACTATTAGGGTCCCTGGGCTGGAGTCCGGAGTAGAGGGCGGGCCCGGGCTCCCCCGTTTCTGTCTCTCCTAATTACTTACTGAGGAAGGGAGGTCACTCTGGGGCCTGGATGAGTTTCTGAGGCCCCTAAATCTGCCAGGAAGCACAAGACCCACAAATACAGACTCGGAACTTTGTCACACTTTATACACTTGATTAGCCCCTTCATCAATAGGAGTATGTGTGTGTGTGAAGTTACATGCACACTCATACTTTTGGACTGGGACTTTGATCTCTTTGTACCTTAGATCCTATATGCATCCTGTATATAATAGGAATAATAATACTTCCCTTTTCTTTTTTCTTTTCTGAGGCCTTGTCTTGCTTTGCCAATATAGCTTTACTGGTGTAAATATACTGGAAGAGCCCCCAGGGTAGATACCATTTATGCAGAAATGAGTTTTTCTGTTTCCACCTCCCTGAACAATGTTAGCTATGCTAACAGAATCATTCTTCTGTCTATCACACCTACTCTGGGAGTTTTGTTGGCATAGATATATCAGCCGTGTGTATCTTTTTTTTCACATCCCTGACCGACATAACTATGTTGACAAACTTTGTAGTGTAGACCTGGTTTTGGACAATAAGCTTTTGAGGGAAAACACTGTCACTTACTATGTACACATATAGCACTAAGCACAATAGGGATCCGATCTCAATTGGGGGCTTTAGACACTACTGTAAATATATATATATATAAAAATTTAAGGTAAGTGAGCCAGATGCACTAATAGCACCAGAAGTCATTGTTCTCACTAATGCAATACGTCACAATTGTTGGAAAAAGACATGTAGTTTTATAGTAAACATGTTAGAATAAAAAGAATACTTTCAGTTTTAATGTACAAGGAACAATGACTGGTTGAGACCTTCAAAGTCGCCCAAGGAGGAATTTGTTAAAAATTATCCTAGGAAATGCACATACAAACACTGGAACAGATTCATAAATTCCAAGGCCAGAAGGGAACATTGTGATAATCTTCCGACCTCCAGTGTAACACAAGCCAGAGAACTTCCCCAAAATAAGCCTTAGAGTTTTAGAAAAACATTCAATCTTGATTTTAAAATAGTCAGTGATGGAGAATCCATCATGACCCCTGGTAAATTGTTCCAATGACTAATTATTCTCACTGTTAAAAATGCATGCCTTATTAGTTTAATCCACTTTAAATTCAGACTTTGAGTTAATTTGAATTAATTTTCCTGAGTGTCCCCAGGTAGACAAGCCCTAAAATACTTCTGAAAATGGGATTTAGGCATTTTTGAAAATGTTACTGTAGGCCCAAGTGCTCAAAGATATGTAGGCATCTAACTCCCATTAAAATTGCCTATAACCTTTGAGGATCTGGACCTTAGTGCCTAAGTCATTTTGGTAACTGGATTTTAGAATAAAATTGACTTTGGCACTTAGGGATATAAATCTTATTGAAAGTCTGTGGGAGTCAGGTGCTCAGGTGCTTTTGAAAATCCCAAAAAGTGATTATCTGCATCTTTAGGAGCAGGAATACTTTTGAAAATCCTGCCCATAGACACTTTTGAAAATGTTACCCTTAGACTTGTCACAGCCAAGGTAAAGAGAATCTATAAGCTAGTTCTGCTTGTTGCAATAAACACTAGAAATAAAACATAAGGGTGAATCATCCAAATTATTTTGGATTGCTTTTGTTTTGACAATGTTTAAAGCAATTATCACCAATTATAATAAACATGCAGCCACTTCAATCTTTAGTTAATTGTGGTGCAGATGATCTTTTACCAGTCTATACAAGAAGCAATGCTGCCACCTGTTGTGGGAACCTACTAAGAGGATGAAAATCCAGTTTTTGCTGGACAATTGTTCCTGCAAAACTTTCCATGATGCTCTTTACAAAGTGTAAAAGGATGCAAAAAGACAAAGCATTGGGAAACATGCCTCCTGTACTGTGTTCAAATCTATGCCAATGACTTTGGGTGACTCACCTAGCCAAAGTGGAGGGGGAAGAAAGAGAAAGTAAGGTAATAATAAATTGTTGGTGTAAACTATGTAGCCTGACCCAAAACAAAAACATAAAATTAATCATGCTTAAATTTATGGTATCTTATTTTGAATTCAGACTTATTTAGAGTGGGGATTCATAGATTAAGATGAAGAGGGACAGTTATGATCATCCCCGAAAAGCTCAGGTTCTAGTCACAAAGTTCAGCAACTAGAATGAGATCCTTGGATCAGAATGGTGAGAAATTGCAGAGAAAAACAGCTAAGCATTTGTCCCCAGCCCAGTATTCATATTTCACTTGCTAGCTGTTTGCTTTGGACAGGATCCTGTTTCTGCTATATGGTCCTGAGAGAAATACAATAAGATTAGGTATCTTCCATGAATGTTTTATATTAATACGTTCATGTGTCTTAAGTTTCACTCCCTATAAAATATTCAATGGCTGAAGTGAAAGCCTTCCAGGGTGTATGCATGTTAGTAACCAAGGTTTAAAGAACTGATCATTTCTCTGCTCTGTGCCACAGAAGGATGGTCTGTCTCATCTTTATTTTATCCATATTCCTGAGCTTGTCTTGCTGTGCTGGGGATTTGCAACTTCTTCAAAACACTGAGAATTGTGAAAATGGAATCTACTGTACAAGAAAAGAACAAAATCAATCAGTCTGTCCGGCAGGTATTTTGAAATAGGCTAATACGCATCTGCTAGAAACTATTTAAATGTTCTCACAATCCAGTTTCGTGAATTTTTAAAGAATGTCCTTCGAAAGAGTGAAATTCTTCTGATATAGCATCTGATCTTTATCACTATGATTAGGTACCAGACAGAATCCACAAAGCTGGAGGTTTAGCATGACTACTGCAAAAATAAGTAAAGCTTTCTACATTTTATTCAGTATTTCTGATCTCATCAGAAAGCCATTCCTTGTGGACTACCTGGGTTATTACAGGTGCACAAGGCTTTAGAATCAGAAATTAAGGGCCAGACAGATGTGCCCATTTGTTTTTGCATAGAGAAAGAGGCTGCAAGACTGGGAGTGGGGAATCAAGCAACTTTGGGGGGGGGGGAATCCCAGAACTTCAACTTATCCATATATTGGTGAGAGTGAAGCTTTTAAGACATTACAAGAGGATATGCTGTTCATTGGCCTTTTATAGGACCACATGGTAGTTGAAAATGTATATAGCCAATGGATTCAATGGAGCTGACAATTTACACTAGCTGAGGATCTGCCCCATTGTGTAGGTTAATTATGTAGGTTAATTGTGTAGGTTGTTTCTAGTCCTGCAAGAAAATACTTTTAAATGAAATAAACATTTTTAGATTGTCTTGGCTTCTTCAAAATGCTCTTTCACATATAACTTGTGCATTAGGAGTGCAGGACAATTAGGTTTTTATTTTGTTGAATGCTGTGGGAATTTGGGGGTAATAAATAGTTTCAAGGAGGAGTAGTGTGAGCTATGATCTGAGAGATAATTAGGTGTAAATGATAAATGTGTAGCATCCTGTCTTTTCTGTAATAACAGCATCGGCCAATGAGAAGATTCTCATACTGCATTGCAGTATAAAGTTGTTAACTCTCTAAAATGCAATGGGCAAGTATTTTTAATTGAAGAATTAAGATATGCTTAATTGCATCAAAAATTAGAACTACAGTGTAATTACAATACATTTATACTGTAACTACACTGTAATTAATGTACCTGTATTATGAAGTTTTACTTTTTGCTTTTTTCCAAAGGTTTTTTCTGTCCTGAAGGAAGCATTCTACCAGTCCCATGCCCAGCTGGCACTTTCAGTTCTGCAGAAGGAACTCTGACTTCACATAGCTGCCTGAACTGCCCCGTTAATTTCTTTAATCCCACACCTGGCCAAGTGGCATGTTTTCCGTGTGGCTCAGAAGCTGTGCAACCCAAGGAGGGTCAAGAGACATGTGTCTGCCATGGGGAAGGCCGTGTGTTTCAGGTATAGATCCAGCTCCTGCCAATTGCAAAAGAACAATTTAAAGTGGAAGGGTTGAAATTTAGTTTTATTTCTAATAAAAGATTCTATTTTCTTAAATAACTAAATGATTATTTATTATTACTGCTTATTTGAATTGCTGCATTACTTGCAAGACCCGGAGACTTAAGCCCCCATGTGCTATGTACTTTATCCTCAAATAATGAAAAGACAGACCCTGCCCACAAAAAGCTTACACTTTAAAAAAAACAAAACAGTTTGGGTTTCAATTTTATTTCTAAATAACCTACTGGGACCAAATCACACTGAGAATTTTGATCACATCATGCTTAATCACACTAACACTTTAAGAAATGCTTCATTTTAAAACAAGATAAAGGGGTTTGGTTTTGGTTTTGTTACTTTGAACTCTAGAACTTTAGTACTCATGAAAGTGAGAAGATGTCAGAACTGGCTAGATCCAAGCACTGGTCAGACACTGTACAAACTTCTAGTCAAAGGTCTGCCAAAGCACCTCAGGACTGCTGCTGTTTTAGTCCTGAGTTCTCACACACACCTATCAATGTACTACTGAATATAATAATTCTCCTCCTTTACTGGCTGTACCCTTCAACCCTACATCTTACTATTCACATGCAGGCCTAGTGTCTCCTCGTTCACATTCTGGAACTCTGTATTGTTTTGAATTTCTCTTGGTTGCATCATTCCATCTCCTCTGATGGAAGGCAAAGAGCATGTATTTGAAAACCAAAGGTTCAGTTTACATCTGTCCAATAAAGTGAGATCCTGAGGTAAATAGTTTGTGGGAGCAGTTTTGCCTGGAAGACCACAGATGTTGAACAAATCTCTTTCTTCTTACAGCTCAGTGATGCTCACTGTCCATGTGCTCCAGGTTATAAGACATCAGTGGATGGGAGGAGAGACTGTGTTAGAGAAGTGTATGACATTTGTAGAGATGCAACTTCTCGAAGCCAGGAGGGACAGTGCTTGACTAAGAAAGAATGGATGCATTACTGTGCAAATAAGGTACTGTGGTTTTTTATATTAGCTAAATCCTGGAACCATGCATAACTTTCTGACCATTCCTGCATTACGTATAGACTGTGCCTGAACAAAGAGTGTCAGTGGAGTTTTCACAACATGCTCTGAATTCCTGTATGTTGCTCCTGTCCTACCTGAAATAAGATGTTCAGATTTTTTCAGCTTGACAAAACAACTGCCCAAATTTCTTTCTGTATTTATCTGTTTTTCCCAAGAGGTTCTGATTAGAGTCCCAACATTCAGATTGTTTTCACTCTTTTATGGCAGAATTTCTTTGTTCATTTCTCTGCAGGTTTGTGCCCTTCCTGAAGACTATCAGGGCTATGACAAGGTGCTTGGCCTCTGCATTTGTCAAGCAGAAAATCTGAACAGTGTGTGTAACTCTCAGTGTAGAAGACAACAGAGAGACATTCTGCAGTTTGTCTGTAAAGGGAAAAATGCTCAACTTTCTATCACTTACAGAAATGGGAGCCAGGTAAATGTGCTGCTCTTGTAACTTTTCCAGTGCATCTATTTATATTAACATTTTAATATCCTGTCAGGCTTATAATTGAAGATCATCCTCCTTTTTGTTAAGGAGTGATGTCTTAAAGTGTAGGAATAAAACAAAAATAAATTCTGCTTTAGATGTCTGATCTATTTTTGCATCTGGTCTCATATTGCAGCTGTAGCTTGTATGTGAAATTAATGTCACCCAAACTTATAAACTTTTCAGCATTTGGATATTTTGAAAAGTAGGGGGGTGTCTGTGGGTCTCCATTTCCAAACTATGAAGACGGCCAATTTGGCAAGGAGGTACGTATACTCGCACTGAGAAACATAATTGTCTGTCCATATGGGTCTGGCCAGGTTGAAGACTTAGCATGCTTGTAACCTGTACAGTCACTTGAGAAACAAATGGTTCTCCCTCTTCCCAGGCCTGGTGCCTTTTACCACATCACCTCAGAAATTACAATACTTCCTACATAGTGAAAATATTTCAGTTGTATTGGCTGTCACTCCATCTGCCTGGTAGGCCATAAAAGTGAGAAAAAAAAGTATGTGAGAAGGAGGCTACCTTTGACTTCAATGAAATGAGGTGGTTCTAATTTTTCTAAATCTAATTTTCATATCTCATTTTAGAGATAGTGATTTTAAAGATGTAACTGATTTTAGGGAAGGGTTAATTTTGTTTCTTTAATTTGTGTGTTTAAAATTTGTATCTGTTCGGAGTTGTGTCGATTTGCAGTTTGTAATTATTTATTGTATTATGAGGAATGGCCTATGGCTAAGATATTATATTAGTAAACCACAAAAACTTCAACTTTTATTTTCAGATTGCTATTTTCTTGGAACAATTAAAGCCAGTACTACAAGTGCTGCATTCTCCTGCTAAGAACCCCTGCCCTACAGAGCACAGCACGTCTTCCTATCCTGTATACATGGTGAAAACCAGCGGTATGGAAGGAATGACAGGTTTCACAATATTCTATGAGTAATGAATGGCCTTTATAAATGAAACATTGACATCCTGGGTGGGTTGTTGGCAACAGGGATTGAACCCAAGATCGTTGAATCTTGATGTACAAGTCTGTACTGCCTGAGCTAAAAGACCAATCGCTGTGATCCACAGCTGTAGTTGGCATGTCACTTTCTAGGGGTATGTTTTTTCTGAGCTTGGTATTTGAGGTGAGATAAATTGATTCTCTTCAGAGGCGGAGGAAATGGGGGGTTCTGGTATGATAAAAATGGGGGTGACTGATGCTTTTATATCATTTTAGGAAAAGGGTTTTTGGGTGTGTACGATCCTGATCCTGAAATGCTGCACAATCTCATTGTGCCAAACAAAATTTCATCTCCTTACAAAAGTGAACCATTGTCAGCAGCGGCTCCAGGTGAGGCTATGTAGCAAGGCTGCAAAAAGTAGTTTCTGTAAGATTTGCTTTGGTTACCAACATTAAATCCCCGCTATTCTGAACTGTGCCTGCAGTGAACAGTTATTAGCTATATTCAAAGCATATGGACCTCGTTCTCCTCCACCTTTTCATAATCCCTGAGACATTCCCTCATTCTAAGGCTGATCCAAAGCTTATTGAAGTCAACAGAAAGAATTCAATTGACTTAAGTGGGCTCTGAATCAGACCCTCTCTCTACTAGGGTATTGCCAAGCAGTTCTCTTCAGGGTCAAATATCACTAAATGCAGAATGCCCTTGGCTGTGTTCCCTATAGCAAATCTGTGCCTTCCTTCTCTCTCACTTTAACTGTTACTGTGTCAAGAAACTTCTTTATTGATTCCGCAAGCCCCTTGCAAAATTGACACTGTATAGGAGTCTCTGGCTCATACATCCTAAGGTCCTAGTGATTCTGTTGGCAAAATGATTCTCTACATGAGTTGGAACTATTATTATTTTCAAAATATTAAGGTCAACATTTTAAATGCGGGTGGCTAAAGTTAGGCATCTAAATCCTTATTGAGGCAGCCAACAAACCTTATGTTCTAAGCACATAAAACTCCCATTGCAATTGCCTGGTCTCTGCATCCCTGCAAGATGTACTGTACCCATGGTCAGTTTTACTCATGCTTACCCATCCTTAAATCTATGGATGAGCCAATTGCGGTAAAATGCAAGAGTGTAGTTTAGTTACACAGTGAAATGCTCTAAGAGCTGGAAATCATGCAGCTAATGCCTCACCTTTAGAAGAGCCATTTAAACAAGGATGAAAGGACAGTGCACAGTTTCACAAAGTCAGGTAAGAGCCAGAGTGAGAATCAACATTTATCTGCCACCCTGACTGTAAACTGGGTTTATTCTGGAAACAAGATTTAGCTCTATAAAGTTTAATTGTAAAGTAAGCAGGAAATGCAATATCCTTAGGGCATTATGTATACAGACAGCCATGAAGAGTAAAATCCTAGCCCACTGAGATCTCTGTTTTCACAGAAAAGACTGGCAAGGAAGACTCTCAATTTTACTGGGCTCAAAGCCAGAGGCCTTCAAACTCTACATTCCAAATCACGTTTACAGGCATCTTAAATCCCACTACATGCATCAGCGGTAACATTACAATCATCTTCATTGTTTCCAAAGAACACTATCCAGTGTATGATGTGTAAGTACACATTCTAAACCCAACAGAAGTTTGCTAATCTACATTCATCTAATCCATAGAAAACATGATTGGCTTTTCCACATCGCTCAACACAGATTTGAGAGCAGAAAACTAAGCAGATAGGACTGGAATCAATTATTATCAAATGTGCATTATTTTTTACAAAACTGACTGAAGAATATATACTGGTACTTAATAAAACATCTTCACAAATAATTAAAACTAAAGTGCAATTATCAGAATAAGTGAACAAAATGGTTTCTGTGATGCCGTCTCTTTGCTTTTTTATTGTTGCATTTGTTCACTTCACTCCTGTGCAGCAGGCCAACACAAGTCTTGTGCACCACTTCACTCCCATTTCAGCCTGGCTTTGGCTTTGTGCTGGCCCAATGCACAGGGATGAATTTCATCCTTACTGACTGTCACAGTATTACAAGACTCACCATCTCATAGTGCCCCCTCATAGCAAGACTTGGGACTGCAGCCCTCTGCCCCTCAGTTTTACCACAACAATCTTGCTGCAGTGACTTGGCCCTCTGGTTAAGCCATAAAGAGAATTCCACCCCTTCCAGGGGTCTGTCTTCTCTCTGATTCACACACACCGCTTCTGCCCTCCCTCTGGGTTCAGTTTTCACCCTTCCCAGGCTCCTGACTTTCTCTCCACTCAACCCTACCTGGGCTCCTGTTGGTTACTCCCTACTCTTTCCTGAGCAGCCACTCTCAGGCCTTCCTACCTGGAGTCTTCCACAGGCCCAAATCTGCTTTGTGCTCTTCACTTCAGCCAGCACAGGTGTAGTGGGGGAGGGCTAATGATCAGAGCTGACCAACACAAAGCCTTCTGGCCTTAAAGGCGCAGGCTGTCCTGCTTCACATGGGTACAAGGCAAACTGCACTGTAGTCCCCTTTTGGTTCCTCTCAACTGCCCTGCTCCTCACTCTGGGAGGGACCACATGGTCCAGCCACTCTGAGACTGGATCTCTGTTCTGCAGCCCCCTGGTTCCCAATCATGTTAACGGTATAGGACAAGCCCAGGTTAGGCACCTCTACAAGCTTTCCTTTGGGAGCCTTTGACACTACAAGACAGTGTCTTCAAAACAAAACATTCCCTAAAGGTACAAAGCATATTGTGCAAAGGGTAAAAAAAAAGGCTGATATGCCCGAGTCTGACTTAAACCTTAAATTTTTCTTGACAGCTTTTGGAAGTACCACTTAACCCCACTAACTCCGTCTCTGGCAGGGAGAAGCAGACCACTCTCTTGCCAGCTTTTCACTGTCACAACCTGTACAGCCTCTACTAACTCACTTCAAAATCCCTTCTCTTTGAGATTTAGGATCCCCTTTGATCCCAGGCTTTAGCCTTATGAAGAGTAAACCATCCTAGCCTGCCTAGAGCCAGACGGATAGTGTCTTTCCACTGATGGCCCGAATCTTATCTTTATCATTGTTTCATTTCCTGTGGGTTTCCCCCTTTCCTCTTTTGATTCGATGCTTTCTGGTATTCAGGCAGACAACCTGAAGAGCATATGATATTTACAAAAAATACTATATAATATAACTCCTTTATTCTTTATACTTACCTGTTCATGGGATCGAGCCATTTGCAAAGGGTATGCCAGTCATTATTGTGCATTAGCAAGTTTCTGCTGTAATTATGTGCATTGTTTGCAGAGTATTTTACAAACAGATAATGTCAAGAGCTAACTTTTGTTTCTGCTCCTAGAAACAACTTGTACAACACAAATAATGAATTTGACTGGGGAGAATTCCGCAGCCTGGCAGAGGAAATCAAACTAGCGTCCACCAACTCCCTCTGCTTCCTGTACCAGTTCCAGCATCCTGGCACCTATGTCCTTAGGCTCAGTAGTAACCAGCACAAAAAAATGGTTTGTTTTGGGGAATTCTATTTTTGCTTTTATGATGTTATTTTCAAGAGAGTGTCACAAGTTCCACACAATGGTTTGGTATCAGAATACCATTCAGAAACTTCAGAATGATAATGAGTCTCTTTGTATTTTATGTACATTTTGTTGAGTTGGTGCAACATGTGTTGGGATGTGTGGACATGTCTGAGTACAGTGGCTTGTGAATGTGTGTGTTCATGTAGTACATTTGAGTGTAAAAAGGTGCAGGGAAGGGTCAGTGAAGATCTGGCCCTCTGTTAAAACACAAACCTACCATTTCTGTTCTGATGAATAAACCCAAAGTTGCATATGTCTGACCTGTTCTTTCTACACGTGTGCTCATTTCATTAAGTATATTAGAGTCATGCCATATGGTGGACAGTGTTATGAAGACGGGCCATTCTTCCCAACAACTCCCAGACATGTCATACAAGTCGGCATTGCAAGAATCCGAAACCTTCTTCTGAAACCTGACTGGCCAGCTATTACTGGATTAATAACAGGACTTCTCACTTTCCTTATTACCTGCTTGTTACTGATTGTAAGTAAAAATTATATAATACCTCTTTCCACTGCGCCACTTCCAGGTTTTGGAATTAGGATTAAACTATATGTTGTGTACACATATTGAAATTCATCCCTGCACAAAGCTCCCACAGAGCCCTATGCAACACTTACGCCCTAATGCAAGGGCTTGAATAGTATTTAAGAGCTGCATAGAAGGATGAATTTCACCCATGCTTCTTAGTTCAGTAGACCAAGACCTAGATGCTACGCTGACTGGCATGATCAATATATCAGAGAGATAGATTAAAAGTGGATAATAATGAGAGTTCCTGGGGTTATAAATCATGCCTACGGGTCCAGAAGATACATGTGATTCAGCCATTCCCCTAATGCTCATTCTCTGTTACAAGGATTGCGTTAAACTGGGAATGATGATGTGATCCAGCCACCATGGGGGGTGGGAGCAGACAGGGAGAATTGTTTTACCAGTGGTTCCCTTTTCTCCAGTTTATCATCCAGAGAGGCTGGCAGGAGTCAGTGGGTTTTTAGACATTTCTTTGTGACTTGCATGACTGCTTCACAAGTGAGAAACCCATACCTTAACCCTAGCACACTATGGTTAAGGTTTGTCATTAATAAATCAGCCTTTCAACTGCAAGTGAACAGAGAGCCAAATTCTGGAGTCCTTAGGGCAAAACTCCCAGTGACAGCAACAAATATAGGATCAGGACCACATTAAAAAAAAAACAGTGATACAGTCTTTTAGATTGCAAGCTCTTCAGAGCAGGGATAGTCTATATGCTCACACTGCCTAACACAGTAGAGTCCTCACTCTGCTTGGGGTGTGTTGCTGCTACTAGCAAATACATGATGGAAAAATGGAGATGATTTATTAATTCATAGGTCAACAGATTCAAACTGCTGAAGACAGCAATTCCTGCTTCTTGACTCATGTGGTATCTATTAAGACTAATCATTTGTTGGCTTTAGAATAGATCATGTGAATGCTTTAGATTAGAATTTGTGGGCCAGATATTCGGCTGGTGTAAGCCAGAATAACTCTTTTGACTTCAATGGACCTATGCTGATTTACACCAACTAAGGATCTGGTCCTGCATGTGATGATGCATCCTTTGCTTTGAATGGACAATGCTATAAAAATAGTAATATGCAATAGTGTAACCTGTTCACTCAGTTCCACTGTGTTTTGTAGCTTCTTTGTCAAGACCCAGGTTGGTCCAGAGAAGAAACTACCTGCCCTCTGTTTCGAAGGCTGCAGCTGAAATATAATCTTGACAAATATTCCTCCAAAGGATCCACAGTGATTTCAGTTAAAAAATGTCATCCCAGGCTGAAGAACAAAGGCAGCTTGGATAAAAATGGTGGCAATGATGATGAGACAGAAGGTCAGATAATTTTTTTAAAAGTATATAATAAATAGTTATCCAGGCAAACAGCTGAATCAAATTTATTTGACATATTCATGACAGAATCCTATTTCTAATTATATGCATTGGCTTGTATATTCTGACTTGCCTCCTCCCCTGTTCTAAATTACTATAGAACACTGGAGATAGATTTTGTGATCATTAAATTTTCTCTTTCAGATCCTCTTTAAAAAGTAATAATAAATACTTTAATTTCAACTTTCTTCCTAGAAATGGGTGAAATCTGGGAGTCTGAAGAACAGATAAACCTGGATTCATTCAATACCAATGTCTTCTTTGACATTCTACGCATGCAGTCTCTGTCAGTCACAGCCAAACTGAGCAAATTTAAAGAAGAGGTAGCTGGATTATTTGTTTTTTATCATACTCACCTGTATGTACAGATGATCCTAGCAACCATGTGCAATATTATCTGTAATATTACTGCTATATTTAGGATCTGACCTTAAGGCATGTACTTCATTCCAAATTCTATCTTCTATGCCATGAAGCCGTTAATATGAATACACATCATTCATACAAGCTATATTTATGAAGCATAGGCCAGTGTTTAGGGCATTTGCCTGGGAGTCAGATAATCACTATTCCCAGTTGTGACTGAGGTGGTGTGATCTTGGACAAGTCACTTCACTGCCTCAATTTCCATTGGAAAAAGGGGATGGGGAAAATGATGTCTTATCTTTCTTTGTAACTAGGTTTAAGAGTCATAGATAAAATTTAGGAGAATTACAATGACACATTGATTTGGACAGACAGCTAATGCAGTTAGTGCAACTAATGTGGCCGTAAAATCAAAATGAACCATACGCATTATGTTACTCCTGTTTTATACCAATGTAACACAGCTGAAATCAGTGCAGTTAGTGTGAGGATGATTCAGGCCAGTGATCTGCAGCATATGATAGCATGCAACTGTATGGATTAAGGACAGCAGGGGGAGCTAGAATTACAGTCTGTGCGTAAAGTGTAGCAGGAGAGAATTGTATAAGACAAATGTTTGCATGCTATTGTATCTGTAGATATATTTTAATGCACATGGTTCATTTAGCTGCACTAAGAGCGGGGAATACTACAATGTTTACTAAATAGTATGATATTTAGTAAAAAGATCTTGTGAGAAGAAAGGCACATAAAAAGGGTACATGCTGGAAAACATTTGTTGCCCCAAATTACCTACGTGCTTAAGACAGCCCCAAGAACTCCTTTGCTCTGGCATCATTTCCTGAAGGTAGTCCTGCCAGGAATGGCATCATTGCGTCAGCCACTCAGCATTTCTAATACTGCAACATCCATCTAAGGACGACCATTTCATGAAGATTACTTTCAGGAATTTTATCCAAAGTATTGTGAGGTCCTGACTGTTATTACTTATTTGTACTGAAATAGAACGTAGGAGTCCTACTCATGTACCAGGACACCATTGTGCTAGACACTGTACAAAGACAGAACAAAAAGACAGTCCCTGCCCTAAACAGCTTACAATCTCCCCAAACCATGTAGCAAAATTATTGCCTTACCGTACAATTATTGTGGAGAGGGTTTTGTATAGGCAGCAAGGATTTCCAGTCAAGATGAAGTCATCTAGTATTGGTATTCTTAAAGAAAAATCAGATGCCTGTATGGAATATAATCATTCAAAGATGTATTTGTTTTGTGCTAGAAATTCAGTGGCCTTTGGGCATTAAGAAGGGTCCAGAACAACAGCTACACCCTCATTTGTTTATTTTTCATCTTGTTTCCTTCTCAGCTGAAAATCTTGTATCACAAACTTATGACCGAAATAGCTTCACTCAGAGAGCTTTGGATAATGAAACTGTGTATCCCAGAGAAGGCAGAATCTTATGACAGCATAATGATGGGGAACTATGTGAAAGCAAAATATCAGGTAGAGCTCAGTTTTTCTTAGATTTATTTATACATAGACATAGAAACTGAAAACCTCAATTTGGCTACATGTCTTTTCATAATATTAGACATGGTCATGTAGATTCTTTCATTTCTGTTGTTGTGTAATGGAATAATTACATATTTTCATAATCTTACATCCAAATAATATTTCTGCAAAGTATATGACTGATATACTAGATCATTTAAAAACTCTAAAATTGTTGGAACAATTTAATGTTAAAACAGAGACATATTTGTAAAGGGTATTCACTTTTCTGGTGTGTTCTTTTTTTTTTTTAACTTAGTGTCTGACGCTACTCTCTCCCCACTTGTGGAAGACCATATCTTCTTCCTTGCAATCACCAAGGCTTCAGTTTTGGAAATGTCATCCGTGTGTGTGTGTGTGTATATATATATATGTATATTTTGTTGCAGCTTCTTCTTCCATCTTGTTCACACATTGTGTGTTTGGCTGTATTGTTCTGAAAAACCGGTGAAGGAAATGTAACGATTTTGCAGTTTATAAATAGAAACACTTGCACTCTCTCTCTCTCTCTCTCTCTCTCTCTCTCTCTCTCACACACACACACACACACACACACACACACGTACAAACATATAGTTCAAAGCTATAGGAGCAAAATGAACTTGATCTCTTAAGTTCTAGCTGGCAGGTATGGACCAATATTTTGATTCACTAGACCATTCAAGTGAGGACACATGAAAGGCACTTATCCTCTAGGTAATTATTACCCAGCCTACTGGAGCTATTGGCTTCTGAACGCTCAGGTGGGGGCAGATACCTTAAAATTGACTCTTTTCCCTCCAGTTGTTCCCTTTTTAGTAAAGTACAGAGCAGCTGCAGTCTCAGTTTATGTCTTGAGAAACAGAGCTGTCTGCATTTTACATTACAATTAGGCAGAAGAGGAGATGCTGCACAGAAAGCAGCTGGCTGCTGAATATGATGAGATTGTGAATAAACAACTTCATTTATTACACCATGATTTGAAATGCCATGAAGAGCATTGTGTCATGTTCAGTTCTGCCCTGAGAGAGGCAGTGAGATTGGCGGAGGTACTGACAGAGAAGATGGCTTGTGGAGGGAACAGAGTCATGTGGTCTAAACCAGACTACCAACGGTAAGTAATTTGCTTTAGAACGCTGCATTGAAGTGTTGTTGTTTTTCGACAGACAAAGCAGTTGTATAGCACTGAGTCAGTGGGTTGGTTTGTAACTAGCACCAGCATGGGTCTGGAAGTATTGATACCTCAAGGTTACTGAAATCATGTTCATGGAAAGCAGGGCAAGGAAAACTCAAGGAAAGCGGGAGCTGGGGATATTCAGAAGAGCCTAGTTAGACCTTAAGGTCCAAAATTATTCTGGTTCCTTTTCATGCTTCCTAATGAATTGCTCCCATTTGCCATGTCACCTCAGCTTCCAAAGAACTGTCCTGTCAGGCCAGCCATCCCAGAACAGCCATCCCAGCATCAGAATCAGCATGGGAATATTAATGTAACCCTTCTGCCCATCAGAGTTGGCAGCAACAAGGGCCGGGTTCAGTATCCAGGGGTTCCATTCCAATAGCACAATACAAAAAACCGGCTTGAGCCCCCACCCAGTGACCTGGGACAACCATATACCACTCCTCTGGGCATCTGTAAGAGACAATACTTCCCCTCTCGCAAGCACAGAGTCTGAGTGTACCAAAGCCTTTTAATAACAGGGAGAAACAATGTGGCATTATATTGGGGAAACACCACAAACAAGGTTAATAAACCAAACCATGAACCAGAAGCCCCCCTCCCAGCAAATAGGCCGTGGCCTTCCCTTTGGCTCTTGAGTTCCACAACCACCAAAAGTCACTCAATAGTCCCAAAAGTCCAACAGCCCAAGAGTCTCTGTTCTTGGTCAGTGCAGAGTTCAAAAGTCAATTGGCACAGTCTTACCTCCCAGCCTGGGTGGAAATGGAGGGTAGGGCACGGGGCACCTTACGTGGTCCAAGGCCGACTGCACCGCCTCTCTGTGGGGTTCCGCTGCAGCCCTCACCGCAATCCGCTCTGCTCTGCTCGCCGACACTCGAACTGCTCTGCAACGCCAGTCACTCCGCTAGCCGCCCTGCTAGCCAACACACGGACAGCTCTGCAGCGCCAGTCACTCCGTCAGCAGCACAAACGGCTCCGCTAGTCGACACACGGACTGCTCTGCTGTGCCAGCGACATGAACTGCACTCAGGAACCACTTGGTGGAGTCCACTGCCAGTCACACAAACTGCACCCAGGAACCGCTCGGCTGCGTCCGCTGCTTTGCTCTGCTCGCTGCACAAGTTGCTTGGTGCCACCAACATGCCTTTAGGCCCGCCCCCACTTAACACAGTGCTCAGTGGTTTCAGCTCTTAAGTTATTTCAGCTCTTAGTGGGGGAATCAGCACCTTGGCACAGGTACACCAGCAAACTCAAAGTGAAGTCAGTTTAGCAAGCTGAACCAAGACTCCTCAGTGAATCAAATTTAGCTCTAACATTCCACAGTGGTGAGAGACAGGGTGCAATAAACCTGGGGGACCCTTAAACAAGTCCCTGATCAAAAAGTATAGAAACCTGCCCATAGCCTCTCTCTATCTTAGAGTGTTCTGAAGCGCATGGCCCTTGACCAGTGAGTGCTACTTAGATGATGGCGAGTCCCTCCATCATAACAAGGGCCAAGTATATGTCCATAGTCCTTCATTCACACGATCAGGATAACATCACTTTATCATTCCTGCCCCAGTAACATAGAAACTGGGGCTCCCACATCAGCCGAAGTGGCCATGTGGGCTGCTGTGAGCTCAGGCTAGGTGCAGTGGGTGTGTCTACGCAAATTGATCAGCCCCAAAGTTATTTTCCAAAACTCACTGTAATTCCCATAGTTCGCCACCAGATGTCAGAATATATCTCATTCCTGACACTGCTTACATCAATAAAATGATTCTAAAAGCAGGGAAGATAAAAAGCATGTTTCCTCAGTCCTTAAAAGCCCTTTTGTGATGGTGGTAATGTTCAGAGATGGATTATGGGCCTGCTCCAGGATTTTCCTGACATGGATGCCATTTTGCCTTGAAACAGTTTTATCTTATATTCAGATTACTGACATGCATCTTTATCTTGTGAGTTTCAGGTTATTAGCCCAGATAGATGCTGCAAGCAACAGAATGTCAAGTGCAGTAATCAAGGAGAATCACAGACTCAAGGCATGGGGTGTGCTTGGAGATGGAACTGGAGCTCACCTCATTAACAAAGATAAAACCAGGATTCTCACCAAGGAGGAGCTCCTAGGTAACTACAGACTCTGGCAACTAGTTAGTGTATGTTCAAAGAGAGCTATCACTTTAACTGTGCAAATTAGCAAGTGGGCTGAATAACCCATTGGTTCGGTGCCCTATTTAAGTGGCTGGTCCATATAATAGGACAACAGCCTACTGCTGCTTCTGGCTAATGCAGTTGCTCATATAGCAGAAAAGAGGATTTGTTGTGTTGTTATGCAAGCGTGACCATCTATGGAATTTCTTCAGATAAACATTTCTGATAACTGCCACATTGTCATTGTTCTTCCTTAGGCTTTTGATAAACACACAGCTAGGTGTCTGTGTATAACTATATGTCTTTTGTAAGTGATTCTATATCAGTGGAGAGGGAAAGGAACTATTTTGTAGCTGAGCTGAGTTAATTTGTTCCTGTCTGAATGTTTGTTTGTTTGTTTTTAATGTTGCTGGGTGTGTTTTGCTGTTGTAAAATTAATTAAATATTAGGATGCCTAGAAATCTAGTATAGGTGTTTTTGCTATTATTTAAATTTTCTGAAATAAAATTAAAACATGAAATCTACCTTGGACATTTCCATGTATCCTGCAGATTAGGGCAACACGAATCTATGTGCAGAAATCTGAGATTATTAGCCAGATTCATATGGTTGCATAAGTCCCTTTAGCCTCATGGGAGTCATGCATAGATATTGAGGGGAGAAAAGAATAAGGATTGGGGACACTGTAGCTCTCTTCCCATACAGAATATTTGCTAAAGTTGATAGGAAGATCTGTCTGTAAGCCTTTACTCTCCTTCCTGACTCCCTACATGTGAGCTCCGATCACAGACAAACTATCACAAAGAAATAGCAATAGATTTCTGATCGAAGCTATGATTGGAATCCAACTGGAGATGTACATATTTGGAATTTCAGAAACCTAGGGTTTAATGGAGGATCTGATGGTGTTTTTCATTTGCTTTTCTTATCTCTCACTTATTGCTCTCAGACTCGGATGGCTGTGTGAGAGCACCTGGCACCATCTACATGGATCCTATAACTGGACTCTTAACTCCCAACCCAGACTGTGTCATGCTGTTGGCCAATCACTGCCCCATGCCTGTATCTAGGGATCAGTTCTTGCACCCTGAAACTGGTAAAGTGCTCCCTGTGGCTGGTAATGTTGGATATGATCCAGTCAGTTCTAAACTGATCTCTGCTGTTGACTCTGCTTCAGGTACGGGACACATGGGGATAATTAATATATCCACTTGCCTACATGGGGAATGTGGTAGGGATTTTAGTAAAGCCTAATATACTTACCTATATTTTTCTTATAACAAAAACCTTACATGCAGGTTGACTTGTGACCACTTCATTGCCTGCTAGGCCCTACAAGAAGATTTTGTTCACCATGAATTGGGCCTTGCCGTGGACAGGATTTACTGAGCACACCAGGCTTATACAGAGGAAAATGTTTAAACATTTCCTGTTTCTGATTAATTTTTTCCCTCTTTTCTGTCCATTAAATTGTACAAAATATTATATGCAAAAGAACTTCTCGTGTTAAGTAAGTGGTAAAAGCAGGAATTAAACTGGAAAAGTATGTCATCCACAGAAAGGGAATTCACTCTCTTCATTTAATTCTTCATATGAAGAAAAAGAAAGTTTGTAAAATGATCATCCTTTGAAATCCCCAGTATGCCTCTGTTCCCAGCTCTAATGCAGAGACTTGGTATTAGCGTGGGGATTAATTCCCCTATTCACTAAAGTGTAAAATAGTTTGTAACTGTGTCGAATCTCTTCTGTTTCAATATTTAGGTGAGCTTTGTAAGTCTGAAATACCCATATTCCCCTATGTTCCATATCCTATCTCTCCGAGGACTGGCTTACCAGTGAAGACTAAGATGCCTAGCTTACAACCTGACAGAGTGTTTAAACTGGGAGGACTCATGCTAGATCCAGCGACAGAAATAGAAGTCCCGGTGCTCGGAGTTACCATCCATCCCCAAACTGGACAAAAACTGTCCTTGGGTGGGACGTACATGAATCCCCTTACAGGAACAGTGATGCCTCTTGAAATTGGAGGGCCTATGATTGAACCAGAGGGAGGAAAGATTGTCCCAATACTTGGAGTCAGTTTGGATAATAACACAGGTGAATGATCTTCAGTTTCTTGGGATGGAAATCCAAAGCGAGGTTGTTTCTTCTTTCCCTTCATCTCTTCACACGCCTCTCCCGTAGCTCGTCAGTAGGTAGATGTTTGCTATAACCTTATTGAGGAGGAACATGTCCCATCTAAAAAGTCTATAGAACTTGTAGTTCCCACTGGACCTATCGATGAATAGTCAAACCATCAAAAGAGGACAGAAAAACAATAGTCCACCTTGGTGGGTCAATTAAGATCCCAAGTCTTCTTTAAAACACCCCAACATCAGTTAGCACCAATGACAGTTCTGTTGTATGTGTGTGTATAGAACAAAGTGATACATTGTGGAGATGCAACCTATCATCGATTCACTAATCCTAAGAATGGCAGCAGCATTAGATTCAAACCTTAGTTTAACCTCACCTCCCCACATCCAGTTTCTCCTGATGAATGAGATACTACCATGAGCAGCTGAATAGCAGCATAGGTTGGACTCAGAGTATCACAGACAGAAAGCTTTCACTTTTCCAGAATATTATTTCAGAAATTACTGTCCTAAAAATTAATAACATGCCCCATTTTCCATAAAGATGACTAAAAAAGGAGAAGCAGTGACTGACGACTAAGAGGTGCTGTAGTCATTAATTATATGACAAAAATGAGTATAGTTGATCTGACTCTTGGAGATAGTTCAATTACTCTATTAATATAATAAAAACAGCATGAAATGCATTCTTCATAGTTTTTGGGGCTAAAAGCTTTAGATTTATAGGAAGCATTTTCCATACACTTATGTTCTTCTCAGCTAATTTTAGAAAACATATCATACTCAAAAACAAAGCAAACAAGTCGTACCCACACTGAAGGCATGAGGCAGACAAAGTGGAATTGTTTTTGTGTTTAGTAAGGAGAGGTACAATATACATAATTTAGAGCCAGATCCTCAGCTGTTGTAAATCGGTATTGCTACATTGGCTTCAATGAAGCTATGCCGATTAACCCCAGCTGAGGGTCTGGCCTTTTAGATAAGATGGCAAAAGGGTATAGTCAGAGTCTGTCTGAATTTCCTTACCAAAGAAGCAGGAAGAATTCCTGAGATTCAGAGAGATGTGTGAAAATATTTGTAATTTCAACAGGACCAGAGAGCTCCAATCACTCTCTACCGGGGGCACAGGATTTCCCTGCAGGATCTTGCAAGATGTGCAAATTTTGTGTTTCATACCTGCTATTAGAGTGGAATTAAGGTGCACATTCTTGTCCATGATTAGAGACCATTTGCAGAGGTTTTTAGTGAGTGAGAGGTTATTCTCTTGATTGACTGTTCACTTAGAAAGTCAGTTCTTAAAAGTTCAATACTAATGCACCATTGGTTACCTAAACACTACATATCCCACAGGCTCTGCTGGGAATATCACTCTACAGCAGTTATTACAGAACAAGATGCCTAGAAATGCCAGAAACATCAAACAGTAAAGCTACAATTACATGTTTTCCTTATTCTCTGTCTCCAGGGAGTCAGGCTATGCAGAACAAAGGCCTTGTTGGCTCATATTATATTGCAGAACTATACTATTGGACATATTGGTGAATGAAATATGTCCTGGAATGTGAAATACCTTTCCGGCACTGCCACTGGCCTGCTAGGTGACCTTTGACAAGTCACGATCCTCAGAACCTCAGTTTCCCCATTTATAAAGTGGGTATAATAATAAGAGCTGGCCAGCAATTTTTTGAAAATTGTTTTTTCCTCCAAAAATGCCTGTGCATTGAATCCTAAACTGTTTGTGAAACACTAGAAAAAATATTGAAAAAAGTTTTAAAATTGTTGAAATGTTTCATTTTGACATTTTTAAATTAAAAATTCATTTTTTTTGTTCCAAACAACTTTTTGTTTTGAAATCTAACTTAGTTAAACTGAAAAACAGATTTTTTTAAAAAAGAAAGAAAAGATAAATATAAAAAAGAAACATTTCAAAATTATCAAAACAAAACATTTTGATTGACCTGAACCAAAATAGTTGTTAGTTTTTCAGTTCACATTTTCAGGATTTCAACTTTTCTTCCTGATTCAGGACAGTAAATATTTTCAAACTCTCACAAATATTCATAGGACAGAAAAATGGTTTCCTGACCACCTCTAATAATGATACTTAACTCCTGTGTGAAGAACTTCCAGAATTACAGATGAAAAACACTATAGTAAAGCTATGTATTATTATCCTACTTTATTGTTAACATTCTGATTTTGCAAATGCAGAACAATTTTCTAGAGTCAAAATAACACATCCATTTAAAGTATTTTAAAGTGGAGGACTTGATAGCTGCTTTCAACTACCTGAAAGGGGATTCCAAAGAGGATGGATCTAGACTGTTCTCAGTGGTACCAGATGACAGAACAAAGATTCATGCAGTGTGGGAGGTTTAGGTTGGATATTAGGAAAAACTTTTTCACTAGGAGGGTGGTGAAGCACTGGAATGGGTTACCGAGGGAGGTGGTAGAATCTTCTTCCTTAGAAGTTTTTAAGGCCTGGCTTCACAAAACCCTGGCTGGGATGATTTAGTTGGGGATTGGTCGTGCTTTGAGCAGGGAGTTAGACTAGATGACCTCCTGAAATCCCTTCCAACCCTGATATTCTTTGATTCTATGAAAGTTATAAATCATTGTAAACCATGGACATCAGCATTTTAGTCATTTAACATGCTCATTTAGGACCTGATCCTCTTCCTGTTGCAATAGATGAATTTTTGCCAGTGATTTTAATGGAACAGGATCAAGTCCATAAAGTCTGGGTGATGTTCTGATTTCTTTTCACTGTTCCTTGACTACAGGAGATTTGGTCCCAGTTGGGGGGCTGATGGGACCCTCAGGAAGCCCATTGCTTCTTGGAGATCCCTTCTCTGAACCTCTGAGTAGGAAGACTGCTCGGATACATGGAGCTTGCCTTAAACAAGATAAAGTGCTGCCCCATGCAGGAGGTTACCAGGCGCTGTTAGAAGCTAACACTCTTGTCACCCAGATTCACGTGATTAAAGCTCTGAGGCAGTATAAAGACTCAATTTATGAAGATATGTCCTCAGCAGCAGACAAGCAGGAAGTCCTGAAGGCAGCAGTAGAAGATATGAAAAAATCATTGTCAATTAGGCTCCATCATGCAATGCACTGGCTGCGAAGTTTAGAGATACAACACAAAATAGCTTCAAGCCTCAAAAGTAATGGTGGCAAACTGGGTACGTACTTTGCATTAAACCTACTGAAAAAAACAATTGCTTGGAATAAAAGTAATCTGAGCCTATTTTAATGATTTAGAGACAGATTCTCACTGATGTAAGTGGATGAAATTCCTTTTAAATCAATGGAGCTATATCTAATCACATCATCAGAGAGGGTGACCAGACAACAAGTATGAAAAATCGGGACGGGGGTGGGGGGTAATATGTGTCTGTGGAAGAAAAAGCCCCAAATATCGGGACTGTCCCTATAAAATAGGGACATCTGGTCACCTTATCAGAGAAGTTGGCCCAAAACAGCATAAGCATTCTGTGCCATATTAGGACTACAGTGGGATAAGAAACACATGCCAAATACCTGCTGTCTGTAGCAAATCTTTACACTCTGAGCTCAGCCAGGTCTCATTTGGATACTGTAGCCAAACTAACGAGATTCGTTGTGCATTCATCAGCCTCTAAAAGTTAAATGGCTATTTCCATCAAGAAATAATTCCCATTCAGTTTAGCAGCACGAATTGATATCTTCCTCTCTTCTTTTTCAAATGAATTAGGGATTATCAAATATCCTGGTACAGAGATGTGGATTCCTGCAGTGTTTGGAATGAAAATTCCAGATCCTGGTGGGTCAGATTTGATGGTGCCCATCCTAGGAGTAGAATGTGATTGGAACACTGGGCACCCAACTCCACTAGCAGGAACCATGGAAGATGCAGATGGAAAAGGTGGAGGAAGAAACTGGATCACACAACATAAAGCCATAGTGAAGCAGTGGCAGGACTGTTGCCAATATCTGTGTTACTTACAGAATCAGTAACGTGCATTGACAAAGAAAAAGTCAATGCATTCATACAAATTTGAATGTGAAATTCTGATTGGTGTGGCGTGCACCTGTACACAACAGTCAGCTTCAACTTAGGCCTGGTCTACAGTACAGGGGGATCAATCTAAATTATACAACTTCAGCTAAGTGAATAACGTAGCTGAAGTCAACATACTTAGCTTTACTCAGCATGGTGTCTTCACTGCGGTGAGTCGACAGCTGCCGCTCCCCTGTTGACTCCGCCTGCGCCTCTCATGCCAGTGGAGTACGGGAGTCAATGGGAGAGCACTCAGGAGTCAATTTATCACCTCTAGACTAGATGCGATAAAGTGACCCCTTAGTGTAAACATACCGTTAATGATGAAAGAGAGTTAGGCCACTGCAGTGGCTTTTCACCTCTGGAAATGTATTCTGCCTGTACATCGTTGTACTTCTTTAGTCCCAGTGAGTGATCTAAGAGGCCGCGTTTTGGTCTTTGACTCAGGAGGGCTGGATATGACTCCTTGAATGGGCCAGAGGAGATAACTAGAGATATAACCCCAAGGGTTGGGGGCACTGCCCCTCACAGTGCTCCCAATTCATGCCAGTTCAGGAACAAGAGACATCTGCTTAGGACCTGAACTCAGCTGTGTACATGGCAGCTCAGTGCGGCAGGGCTAGCTTAGAGATTTGTTTGATCAATGGGCTATATAAGATCATAATCACTTCCTTTTATGGTTTAATAAATATCAGTCACTGAACTGGATGCACAAAAGTTAAATGACTCACTTTTCTCATCCTCTGAATTCTAAAAAAAGTATGTATTTATTTTGCCTTTCTGCAGGTCTTGTCCCTATCACAGTTGGTGCCAGAACTATAGATCCTAATACAGGTGAGACTGGCCCAGTTATAGGTGCTCAAACCGATCCTTGGACAAACATTGTCATTCCTATTGTTCAGTCCATAGGAGTTTTACCAAGAGGAACAGCAGACCCAGATCTGGTAATTAGAGCCCCAGCAAATCAGAATTTCTTCCAGATTTGACAATGTTTAGAAATTTCCTGCTTATGCTTTCAAACTATGGGGAGATAGTTCTGTTTGCTTCAGGTTTCTGACCTTCCTTCAGAACCCTGAAAACCTGAGCGGCTGCTTTTGGTGGTGTTTTTCAGCTGAGCATTCTGGAAAAGGAGATAAATTCAAGACAAATGTACTGGCACCGCCAAAGAGAAAGGGAAGAAGAGCTTCTTAAAGAGCTAAACTTTGTCATTCTTGATGTCCTTGATACTGTAAAGGAAGGAAAGGCACAGAAGGTGAAGTGGATCCTCTTTGTAGCTGGCTTCAACTAATTTTTCAGTGGATGTTTTTTCTGTGTGCCAAATTTTCAAGCTGATATTTAGAAATATAGTTCCTTCTCTTTTTGAGTCAACATGTCTGCTTTGTGTGGGCTTATCTACATTTGCATTTTTCCACCAATGTACCCTGATGCTATGCTAGAGCAAATTGTCAGCACAAGTCATTTTTTACACTTATACATTATCTACACTTGGTATTTTCAGTGGTGCAGCTACATTAGCGTGTTTTCCCAGGGCAAAGATCCCTGGTGTAGACAAGCCCACTCCTGAAGTCACTATTATTTTAGCAACTGTTGCCTCACAGTAGCAGAGTAATCTCCAGTAAAAACTCTGAATGGAAAGACTCCCAATAACTTTGGTGAGTTTTGGATCAATCTCTGTGGAATCAGAGAAAGAGAAAGGGACTGGGGAAAGGAAGAACAGACAGAGGGGGAATGAGATGACAGATGTTAGGACAGAGTGTGTATCCTCTGTTAGCTAAGGGAGGAGGTTAGGAGGAAAAGAAAGTATAGATAAAAGTCTTATTCTTTCTAACTATGTATTCACAATATGACTATCACAGTTATTCCTGTTATCTGTAGTTCTATAAGAACTTTTTGGAACAGCTGGGTATTTTAGGATTCCCTATTACAGGAGATAATATCAGTGATAATGGGAACATCTGGTGAATAACGTTATTTCATATTTTCTGTCCTGCTTCTTACAGATAAAGTACGAGGATAAATTAAAAGACATTGAGGAAACCTGTCACTTCCTTGAGGAATCCTCTCTTCAAGAAGCTCAAAGAAGAACTGCCAGGGATCTGAGCAACCTACTGGGCTCTGAACTATCTTTGTTATCTAAAGGTAGGAAGCAGAGGCTTTAATGGGAAGAAAGTGACGCCCTTTTGTACAAACTGTGTGAAGATCACCCCTGAGTGCAGAGGGCCAGAGCAAGGCTGGTACAATGCTTCAGTCCCACTTAATCACTCAAAATAGGGCTGACATGGGACTGAACTGATGCATATGTTGGGCCCTTACTGAAACTGAGTGAGGTTTTTTTTTGTTGGCCCTCTCTCAATACCAAAAGGAAGGAGAAGGGCCAGTGAGAAATCAAGACCCTGAAACTGACAGTTCCCAGGGCTAATGGGGAGAGGCCAGCACTCCAGGTCAGCCCGATGGACAGGTCAGGCAGGCCAGTGAGGGAGTCTGAAGCCTGGGGTCCCGTCCTCCATGGGAGGGATGCTGAGAGCAGAGCTAAGGGGAGAGGGAGCTGGAGAAGGCTGAGTAGAGCTGGGGAACTGAAGCTCGACGGTGAGCTAGGGCTGGGCTACTGCGGGGAGCTGTGGGGCCAGAGCTGGGGGGGTGGACGCCGGCCGTGCCACCAGTAACACCAGAGCCAGGTGCTGGGGAAACTACGGGGGAGGTCCTGGGCAGCGGGCCCAGCGCAGGGACATGGCACCAGGCAAGATGTCCCGCAGCCCGGACTCGGAGGGGGTCATAGCCCCGAAGGAGGAGAGTGACCAGACAGCAAGTGTGAAAAATCAGGATGGGGTAGGGGGTAATAGGAGCCGCTATAAGAAAAAGATCCAAAAATTGGGACTGTCCCTGTAAAATCCGGACGTCTGGTCACCCTAGGGCACACCCTTGCCCCTGTCGTAAGTGACCATGATGAGAGACTGGGGGTTCAGTCTCTCAGAATCCTGGGCCCCTCCTTATCGGGGTTCTGAGGACTCTGCCACATGGGAGTAAAAAGGGAGTCCTCAAGATCAGGCAGGTGTCTAGGTAAAGGGCATTGGAGTGAGGATTCAGATCCTTTCAGTATCCAGTTCCACTGGGGTAGGAAAGTTCCCTACAACAGTAGGACCATTCTCTAATGGTCTGCAAAGGGGTGATTTTCACTCATCTTGGGAAATTTTACTGCAGATCTGAACAGTGTCTCTTCAATTTGCTGGAATCTCAAAATCCCAATCAAAATCCTGCCAGTTGCCCCAGAAATCCCACATCGTTCTGCAATGGCTCTGTACGTCAGACTCAATGAGGTTGTTTTTTATCTTATTTTATTTTTTTTTACTGCTCTGTGATTGGAAGAATTCACACTCTGAATAAATCTATAGCATGTTCTCTTAGGTGTCCTAAAAGTTAAAAAGAAAATAGTGGGTGAACAGACTTGACAGATAAATCATTTTTGTGCAGCATGCCACAGAATCATCAGAATGAGAAACTGAAAATTCCTGTTAGGGCATTTAATCCATGCCCTTCATCTGTCTCAGAAATTCGGTAGCTTCCCCTAAAAACCACTCATTGAGACTCATTTTCCAAGCTGAGAGTAATTGCTAACATTCTGTACCTACAGCTGAGAGAAATGAGAAAGAGCAAGAAGTACGAGTTGTACTGGTGATCAGGAAGGCACTGGAAAAAATGGTTCAATTTATTCAAAAGATGCAGCTGGAGGAAGGCCGATTACAAAGGCAGATGAAGGAGAAAGCATGGCAAAGGAGCAAGGACTTTAACACAGAGACAGCACCCAGATTCAAGCCCAGAAAGGTGAGATCACTGTTAGGTTGAGTTAAATATCACTAACCTTATTCTGCAGGAAACTATGGTCTCCCTTTGAAGTACATTTTAAAATGAAACTATTATTAAGCCTGTTTTAACTCCCCAAGAACCTCCCATCTCATACAGGCCCTTCTCCTCTCTTATCCACAGACCAGGCAGAAGAAGAAAGTCAGCAGAATGATATTAAACAAAAGTCAGTCTCCCTATACAGCTGCCGCTCAGATAATCAATTTTAAACTTGTACAGAAAAATATAGCATGATGCTGTTAGCAATGGTAAAGCCATATTTCCTTTGAGACAGAATATCCAGTTTGATTGTGAAACAGTGCTGGTTAGGAGTCAAACTGGCCAGACTGAAATTAGGAGTTAGAAAGAGGAATTGTCAAGTATGAGGTTTTGTGTTATGTTTCTGACTTGTACCGAATCTCTTCATGTTAGCAGTTTAAAAAAATATGACATCTGTTACATGGCATCATAGACATTAGAGCTGGAAAAGATCAATTAGATCATGAAAGATCATCCTCTGGGGACTGATTTTCAAAAGCTTTCCCAGTCATATATTATATGTATGTAGAGATGAAGCTTCAGCTGCTATCCATAGCCCAGTCAAGTGGCTGTTTAAATAAACAGGACTTTTTTTCTCGATTTGTGACTTAACCAGGATGGGCAGGGCTGGTGTCCGTAGCCTCTGTTTGCGAGAAGCTGGAAATAAGCGACAAGGAATAGGTCACTTGATGATTACCTGTTCATTCCCTCTGGGGCACCTGGCATTGGCCACTGTTGGAAGACAGGATACTGGGCTAGATGGAGCTTTGGTCTGACCCAGTATGGCCATTCTTATGCATGTGTGTTGGTCAGGCCTTCATCCAGCACCTCTCAGATTGAATTGTCTGGAAGCTTTTCCTTTTAATTTTACCCTGTTACTCTGACTTATTCTGTTCAAAACAAACCTTGATGTTTACACCTTTCACATTCATGCAGGCTTTTATCATGTTCCATGTCACTGCTTGGTCCAGCTGCCATATTTATGTATTTCAGTCCTTCTCTTAAATTAGTCCCTTGAGGCCCCTTACTCATTTTTGTTACTATTCCCTGAACTCAAAGCACTTGTCTGGATTGCTTTGGTGATGAGATGACTAGAACTGAGTGCACTGTTCTGTATACAGTCACACAAGCTTTATCGATAAAGTTCTATTTTAATCATAAGAAAAATGCAATCCTTAATTTAGGCAGCTTGCTTGCTTATTTGCTAATATTGCATACCATTTTTTCTAGGTCATATTACATCATGTTGCTGAATTTCAGGAACATATAATGAAACATCAGGTCAGTGTAGAGTCTGCATATAGCAGACTGGAATATCTCAGGGACTTGTTGGACATCCAGGCTCTGCAGGCAAAGGTACTGACTTCATCTGAAGGTTTGAGATAACGTTCTGTATTACTCAATTTTTCCAGCAACAACAGGATGTTGATTTGTTCTTAGAATAAAATCTGAGCATGGAATCCGGCACCCAGAAAAACAAATCACCCTATTTGAGAGTCACAAGAATTTGTTTAAAAATTATTTTATTGTGGACTTTGAAACTTGTACACTAAATAAAAATTCAATTAAGAAATGTAATATTTTGGCAGCAGTGTTAGAGTGATGTGCAAGATGTCAGTTTGGATCTACACTTTTAGCAGAACATCCTCCTCCTACAGGTACACCCATATAGCATGACAGTGCCTTCAAGGAACCCAGGATGTAGGGTGGTCCCAGAGCCCGGGCTGTATACCAAGATGTTTACACTGCAGTTTTTTATTCCTGCAGTCCAAGCTTTGCAAGCCTGAGTCAGTTGACATGGGCCAGCTGCAGGTGTTTCATTGTAATCTAGACATACCCTGCATGACTTAGAAACACAAATCCCAATGACTTTTAATGGGATGTGTGCTCCTAAATCCCAGGGGTGCTTTGGGGAAGATCCCACCCTTGGTATCTATAATGTTTTAAATAAGGGCTGTGACCAGAAAAAATTAGCTCCTGATCCAAACCCCTGTTGATATCAGTTGAAGTCTTTCAATTGATTTCAAGGGGTTTTGGATCAGGCTCTCTGTCCTTTTGAATGGCCAGTTTACATAGTCTATCTATTTTAGGCTACTCCAGGGTTATCAAGGTGTCATGTCTGAACACTGTCCCCCGTTCTCTTTCCCTTACTTCCAAATGTGTTATGCTGTTTGGTCTCCTGAAGTTCCTCTTCCCCTTACATCTCAGCTTCTTTTCCTTCCCCATGAGTCTGTCAGCTACTGTATACCTATAGCGGAACTCCAACTTTTACACTAAATGAAATAAGGTTATTAGACTGCAGTGTTGGAGAGGGAGAGTTTGACCATGTATATGGCACTTGCAAATGCATCCCACATAAACTGGGGATATAAAAAAATTAAATTTTATTTCACGTGTTTAGTCTTAAAACTCTTTACACTAGCTTCAGGAATGTGGACAGTTTAAAGAGATGGGAGCTGTGGGCCCTTTACCACCCCGCCGCACACCCATTAAGAACCCCCAAAGCTTTTAAACTATTTGTGATTAGACAAGCGTGTAGCACAGTGTGCACCCCCCAGCCCTGTTATAAAATGATTTGCATGTACAAGGTTTGCATGGAAATATTAAGAGTGGCAGGCTGAATTGCCAGTGGTATTAATGACTCACATGTGAAAGCAAATGGGTTTGACTGATCTGTGCTATTTCAGGCTCTTCTCTCTGGGACATCACAATGCTTTGAAAACTACCAAGGGACCAGATTTTATGGTATTGCTGATGTTCCCCAGGGCACATGGGCAGTCATCCATCAAAACCTGATTCCTTTGTTAAAGTCTCTGGTTCAGACATTGGAGGAAAACAAAAGAAGCGATAAGTCACTTGAGACACTGATTCTTCAACCGGCTAATGGTACAGTCCATAATTTCATTTATTCCAACTCAGAAACTATTGCCAGAGTGAATAAGTTCTGATGTGCTACAAACTGAAGCGCCAATCCTGCAGCAGGAAGTTAGGCATGTGCTTAATTTTATACTTTTGAGGAGTCCCATGAGTCAGAGATGTGTAAAATGAAGAATGTGTGTAAACTGTTTCCAGGATCAGAGCCTGTCTTTGCAACCATAAAAATAATTTATAAAAGTTTGTAAAATTCAGATAATCTCTGATTCGACTGGTCAAAAACTGAAGTGCATCGTGTGTACGTGCTCTCTCGCAATTCCACATCCTTCTGGAAATTTCCAGAAGCAAAACTTCAGTTTTTATCAGAATGATGTTCTTGCTATAGGCCAGATAGTCAGAATCAAAACACTGTCTGTTGAAATTCAAAGGAAAAAATAAGGTCTAAATCTTAGAGATTTTCAGTCTCTGCTGACAAAGGAAGGTGAAACTACAGATTTCTGAGGAGAATAATGTATATGCTGAGAATTCATCATAATGTACAGTAGATTGTGTTAACTTCTGGGGGATGGCAGTTTCTTCTTCCACATTTTTGCAAGAGAGCAAGATTAGGAGCTTGATGACAGACAGTACTTGATGTCTTGCATCTTTTCTCAGGCCTGAGGATGGGTTTGATTACTTGGACTATACAAGATCTTTTAAATCAATGGGAGTTAGATGCCTAGATACGTTTAAGGATCTGATCTTTTTTCCTAACTAGAAGGTTTCAATCCTGGGAAATCTTGAAATATATAATCTTTGTACATCTGTTTCCATTCCACCTTTATTCATTCTGTGGTATAACTGGAGGCTGCTGCAGAATGTAGACCCTCCCCTCAGCTTGGCAGTAAAAAGCCTTGTGCAAACACAGAAATCAATAACAAAGCTTTTACTTTCCCTCATGTGAGCATTCAAACTGTAAATTGTGATGTAACCAGACTTGTAGTTACATAAAAGTTCTAACTGCTGTTTATTGACAATCAGAGCTGAAATTTATAAGATGTCAAAATGTTGGATACATTTCAGGATGCAAACATTTAGTCAATATGGAGTATGTCTCTGCAAACCAAGAGAGAAAAACATAGTGGAATTTCCAAAGCAATTTAATTACTGTTTCTTTCCTCTACTTTATTATTCCCCTTTCTCGTAATTGAACTTCCTTTCCAGTCTCCCAATATGGATGATCAAATTAAAATGTAAAGATTTTTTCCTCTTTTTTAGATCTATAACAAGTATATTTTCTTCTTAATCCCTATCAGCCACAATCTCTGCTAAGATCATTAACTGTAAGGTTGGGATTTGAATGATTAGTTTTTCAAAGTTCTTCTCTTCCATGTAATATCTTCAATATAATCAGATCCAGTGCTGTGTCATTCTTTTACTGGAAAGGTATAGCTGTTTTATGAATACTGAAATAACTAATAATGATTCACTGATTAAGGACCTGATATGTGCTTAAGTCCTATTGAAATCAATAGGAGAGAAGCATGTGTGGTTGCTCACAGGCTTAAATTTAAGCATGTACTTAAGTAAGTTGGTGAATCAGGCCTAAATGATGGCAGCTATAGCATCATTCTAGTTCCTTTCACTCTCTACCACTCATCAATCTCTTTGGAACACACTGAAGATTTCAGTTAAAATGTGGAAGCAGCCCAAAAGGCCTTAAGATTTTTCAGCCCTTTGGAAAGAATTGGTGATTATATACATACCAAGACTACACTAAAGTAATTAATACAAGAATAATCAAACGGCTATTCCTCTTCTTTCTTGAGCCAGCACTGATTCCCAATTCTGTAGCGATACTTCAGCTAATATTGCTTGACTGTTTCCAGCATGGATGAGAAAACTGTCTCATAATGTTTGCAAGGTAAGAAGAGGAGGGATCAACATGTGTAGAGTGCTAAGAATTGCCGAGAAAGAGAGTCAAAATAGATAAGCATGGGCTCACAAATTCCATTCCTTTATAATAATCTAATGTGTTATCTTGCAACATCTGTCTCACAATTGTCATCATCATTAAGGCAAATTCCAAAGAGATGTAGCATCTTTGCAGATCAAGCACTATGGGCATATAAGTGAGCATCCAGAAAGACCATCCTAAAGAACCTAGCCAGATATCGATCCAGGTGGTACTCGATCTGCATCTATCACATCAGCTACCTCTTTATTCATCTGTCTGCAGCTCAACATCAGTTGACTGCTGCCCTTCCAGTTCTTCTTCGTATGCAATTAATTATTAATTAATTAAATTATTATTTAATTATTAAGCAAACAGGATGTTAGGAATCATTAACAAAGGGATAGATAATAAGATGGAGAATATCTTATTGCCCCTATACAAATCCATGGTGCGCCCACATCTTGAATACTGTGTACAAATGTGGTCTCCTCATCTCAAAAAAGATATACTGGCATTAGAAAAGTTTCAGAGAAGGGTAACTAAAATGATTAGGGGATTGGAACGGGTCCCATATGAGGAGAGATTAAAGAGGCTAGGACTTTTTAGCTTGGAAAAGAGGAGACTAAGGGGGGATATAATAGAGGTATATAAAATTATGAGTGGCGTGGAGAAAGTGAATAAGGGAAAGTTATTTACTTGTTCCCATAATAGCAGAACTAGGGGCCACTCATTGAAATTAGTGGACAGCAGGTTTAAAACAAATAAAAGGAAGTTCTTCTTCACACAGCGCACAGTCAATTTGTGGAACTCCTTGCCTGAGGAGGCTGTGAAGGCTAGGACTATAACAGGGTTTAAAAGAGAACTGGATAAATTCATGGAGGCTAAGTCCATTAATGGCTATTAGCCAGGCTGGGTAAGGAATGGTGTCCCTAGCCTCTGTTTGTCAAAGGGGGGTGATGGATGGCAGGAGAGAGATCACTTGATCTGTACCTGTTAGGTTCACTCACTCCGGGGCACCTGGCATTGGCCACTGTCGGTAGACAGGATACTGGGCTAGATGGACCTTTGGTCTGACCCAGTACGGCCCTTCTTATGTTCTTATTCATGGCTGTGTCACCTTCACTACAATGGAAATTAGATTGAATGAGCCTTATATCAAATGTTGGGACTAGTGCTCACTAGTACATGCTGTTGAAGCTTATTTATATGTAATTAGAAGATAAAGGCAAGAGTTTCAAACAACATTTGCTTTCCTGATTGACAAAGCAATAAAGGCTTTAGGGACTTTTACATCCAGGTTTGTGAACCTTGCAGGATTTAGTAACAGGTATATAGTGCATTTTCTCTTGCTACAAAGTTACATGTATTCTGTAAAATGACTTATTTACAAATGTTTCTTCTGAGTGGTAAAACTAGAATGAGAAGATAACCAGATAAGTGAACAAATCTAGACAGAATCAGAGAGATAGCCGTGTTAGTCTGGGTTTGCAGAAGCGACAAAGAGTCCTGTGGCGCCTTAAAGACTAACCTTAGACTTGTTAGTCTTTAAGGTGTCACAGGACTCTTTGTCGCTTCTGCAAATGTAGACAGGTTATCTTCTGTCCCAGACTGTTACTGGATATACTACAGAGTACTGCAGAGTGACAGATATTCATATTTTTAAAATATTTTGTAACAAGAATTGTGAAAGGGAGCTTGAATGCACTGAAAAGAGCCAGGAATTCAGAAATAAATGTAAAGGTCTTTTACTTCTTTTTGGTTTCTCCTGAAGGACACTCCTCAAAAAGCACCTTAAAGGCATCTACAGCTCAGTCTGAGGCATTCAGGACTGCAGCAAGCCAGGAAATTGCTCCAGCTACCACACTATCACCTGTGCTACCCTCTTTTTTCTTATCAGGGGGATTCTGTATACAGCAAGAAATCCTGACAAGGTGAGAAATACTAATTCTTCTTTTTTAAATCCTCCTTGCAGTTTTAATTGGGAAAGGATATTATTAGCATTTTGTCCTGTAGTGTTTATGTAGAGATGCTGTTTGAGCTCAAAGAGTCACTGCAATCCATCCTATTGGTAGACAACACTTGTCCCCCATGTAAATGTGTATCAGCTTCCAAAATGCTTTAGGATTCTTCATGATAAAGGCTGCATTTAAATGTATGATCATTTCTTGTTGTGCTTAATTTATTTCTGATGTTTTGGCAGGTTTTTTTTAGAAAAGCATGCCAGTGAATGGGTGCATTTAGAACTGTCCTTAATGACTGAAGAAATAAGCATGATCTGCCACTTTCATGAATCAGCCAAAGCCAAGGAAAAGGAAGAATGTAAAGAAAATTGGGTGAGACTGATGCTGAATAAGCCTGAAGTTTTCATTCAGAGTATGGGAAATGAGAGTTTTCTTATTTCCTGTCTGAGTGGCTTTCATTTTTTTCACATCACAGGACAGAGGTAGAATAGCTCCCAAAGCACATGGGAGCCTGAAGCTCTGACCATTTCAGTGCAAAACATGGAGGCCAATGTTTTTAAAAATTGGGGTTCTAAAATGAGGCTTCTATATCTATAGATAGATATTTACTTAAGTGGCCTGATTTTCAACATGAGCCCCTGGGTACATAACTTCAGGCCCCCTTTTTTATGTGGAGTTAATGTATGGCACATATATTTAAAAATCTTGGCCAGAGTTTAATTGATTATTGTCATGTATGGGGTCTTAAACATTAAATAGCTCAAGCAGAAGTATCTCTGTAATTTCAGGGAATGAAGAGCCATAAAGAAATGGATGTGGCCAGTGACTGGGACACATTTCTGAAGGAGTTAGCTGAATGCCACCAGCGTGCTGAACAAGCCCTCTCTCAGAAGCATTGGGAAGAAATCAAGCAATCAGGGCTCAGCTGTGATCTCGTAATGCCCAAAGATCACTTACAATCTCTAGATGAAATTCTACATCATTTATCGCTGCTTGGTGCTGATTTGCAAATCACAGATTCCCACATCAGAAATGATGTCACTAAAAAACAAGATGTGAGTTCCAGGGTCTTATTTACAAAACTGTAATTAAGCTGTCACTTTACTAGTTTGTTCTTTTCTCTGTAACAAAAGCAGATTGTGGTCTTGACTGCAAGTGTCAGAAAAACTTGATTTGAATTCTCAGCCTTTAGTTTTGCCAAACACTAATTTTATTTCTGATCCAAAAATTAACCCTGTCCCAGACACCAATTTGTGGAAAGTATTTTATGTATTGGTGGTTCTCTGAGGTAAATCCATCCACAAGATAATCTGGTTGTAGAATGAATTTATATGTTTTTTACTTTGAAAGCTCTCAACATCTTAGTCTCTTTTATGCAACAGGAAACTCAATCTTTGGAAGCAGAGCTAGCGACAGACTCAGCAACTCAAATATTACAATCTTCAGCCGTCAAAATAGTAAAGCTAGAAGTTATGAAACAAGTGAGCCTCTATAGAGTGTTGGATCTCTATAATGAACTCCAGGTATATCCCGTTCATTATTCTGCCACTTCACTGCCCTTACATGAGACGTTATTGCCAATTTGCTAAGGTCCACATGATACCTTGAGAATATAAAGTGCTTCTAAAGCTATGCATGTTTGGGGCGTGATTTGCCAGGCATGTACAAAGTTTGAGCTATTCCCCACCTCCTTTTGTAGTGCCATTTATATCTATGCTTATTCCATATTTAGGAGTTCATCTACCCACTGTGCATGCTTACTGTGCACACATAAACTCACAAAACATATTCTGTACCCTAATCCTCTGCAATCGGAAAGCGTGGGATAGAACGTGCATGTCCATTACAGTATAATGTACTCTGCCTCATGATTTACACAACTCAGTACCTGAAACAAAATCTCGAATGTAGCACCAAGGACCATTTATTGTTCCATATCACTATGTTTTCTCTCTTCAGAGACAGACCTGTCCAGAAGGGTTGTTAAGGATTCTGAACACTTTACACTACAGAGCTACGGGAGAAACTGTGGCCCAAGAAGTGGCCCAAATTACTGAAAAGCAGCAAGTGGAGAGAGCTGTGGCTTTTCTCCAGAAACACCACAAAGAAGGGGACTTACTTATTGGTTTAAAGGAAGAGTCAGAGACTGAACTGAGGAATATGCAGATACAGTTCAGACTGGAGCTTCAAACCCAGACAGAAGAAAAGGTACAATTGCTATTGTGTTATTCTCTCTCTGTTTATGCTGCTTGAAAGTAATGGGGAAGCGCATGTATCTGACCATTGTATCAAATGTAACATTGTTATCTGTGATTGTAAACATTTGATTCATGTATTATCCACAAATAAAATGGTAACAGGGATTATCTAGCTCCGTCAGGTTTCTGTATTTAGTAAGAGTGGATTCTGCAGGGCTTTTAACTGTATAGATTCCCTTGTCCTTCAGTACAGTTTATTTGTTTTTTTCTGTGACTGCTATGTTCAAACTTTTGCAGGCAGAATTAGAATACTTCAGAGCACTCAGTAATCTACAGGGAACCTAGTCTTAGGGTATGGTTACACTTACAAGATTATAGCGCTATTGGTTATAGCGGTCCCCTTATACAGCAATATGAATAGCGCTATTGTATGTCCACACTGAGATGCTCCAGCGTTATAGCATGGCCACATTTGCAGCACTTAATATGGCATTAAGAGCAGCGCATTAGGGCATGTATCCCACAGTACACCTCTTCCTGATCTGGCGCAATGCCTTGTGGTAGGGGGGGCATCACTTGCGGGGCATTCTATATCCTGTTTCAACTACCCATGATGCTTTTTGGCATATCCCAGCAATCCCTGTGCTTCCTTCCACCTCCGGCGCCATCTTTCAAGGGTTTCAGCAAGGCACGCTCCGTCTTCCATTGTCGAGTGCTGCAATGAATCCAGAACTGCTGAGGAACATGCTGACGACTGTCGCCAGCACATCTCTGTGTGCAGTGGAGTTAATCCTTGACATGCAGGATGACAGTGATGAGTCTGAAGACGAGATCGAAGCGGTGAATGCATTTGACACGAAGCTTCTTGTCTCATTAACGGACATGCTCACGGCCGTTGAACGCCGCTTCTGGGCACGGGAAACGAGCACTGAGTGGTGGGATCGCATCGTCATGCAAGTCTGGGATGACGAGCAGTGGCTGCAAAACTTTCAAATGAGAAAAGCCACTTTCATGGGACTGTGTGCTGAACTCGCCTCTGCCCTGCGGCGCAAGGACACCAGACTGAGAGCTGCCCTCCCGGTGGAGAAGCGGGTGGCTATCGCGATCTGGAAGCTGGCTACACCAGACAGCTACCGATCGGTGGCCAACCAGTTTGGGGTTGGAAAGTCGACCATTGGAGTTGTGCTGATGCAAGTGTGCAGGGCCATTAATCCCATCCTGCTACGAAAAATCGTGACTCTGGATAACGTGCATGACATCGTGGCTGGCTTTGAAGAAATGGGTTTCCCTAACTGTGGAGGGGCGATAGATGGGACCCATATACCTATTCTGGCGCCCGCCCACCTAGCTGAGGAGTACGTTAACCGAAAGGGATACTTCTCCATGGTTCTCCAGGCGCTTGTGGATCACCGTGGGCGTTTTACTGACATTAACGCTGGCTGGTCTGGAAAGGTGCATGACGCACGCATCTTCCGCAACACCGGCCTCTTCATGAAGCTGCAAGCCGGGACTTTTTTCCCAGACCAGAGGATCCCCGTGGAGGAAGTGGAAATGCCCATAGTGATTCTTGGTGACCCTGCTTACCCTTTAATGCCCTGGCTCATGAAACCGTACACAGGGAGCCTGGACAGCAGTCAGGAAAGGTTCAACTACAGGCTTAGCCGGTGTTGAATGACTGTGGAGTGTGCTTTTGGGCGTCTCAAGGCGCGCTGGCGCTGTCTTTACGGGAGGCTAGACTTGGCCGAGGGTAGTATCTCCGCGGTTATTTCCGCATGCTGTGCCCTACATAATCTTTGTGAGCGGAAGGGCGAAGGCTTCACTCAGGCATGGTCCTCGGAGGTTCAACGCCTGGAGGCCACATATGCCCAGCCAGAGAGCAGGGTTCTTGGAGGGGACCAGCGTGAGGCTGTTAGGGTCAGGGAAGCCTTGAGGGAGCATTTTGAGGCTGAAAGCCAGTTCTAAAGTGAGGTGCAGATGGAGGGAGGGAGGGAGGGAGGGAGCATTCTTTTAACAGGAACAAGCATTTGCTTTTCTGTAGCCTGTAATAATGTATGTACACTTAATAAAGAAACCAATTTATTAAGAAGACAATTCATGTATTGAACAGGTACTTCGGTTGCTGAAAGAAAATATTGTGATGCATGTGAGGGGGAAGCCAGGGGAGGTGCAATGGGGGTGTCGTGGGGTCAGTCAGAGATCGGAATATGTCTGGGTCTCTGAGTCTCCAGTGCCCTCACAGTGGCCATGTCCCCCGAACCCCATTTGCGGAGGGCAGTAAGGCATGTTATTAGGGGTAGACTGCAGTGGATAATGGTCCGGGGTTTGGGGGTTGTTCGGTGAAGACAGAGGGGTTGGAGGCAGCTGTGGATGGTGATAACCGTTTGGCTGATGATAGTGGCCTGGAGGGTACTGAGGCAAAGAAGGGGAAGGGAGTTGGGGCAAATGATAACTGGGGTGGTGGGTGCGGAGCTTCTGCTCCTGAAGGGTGACAAGCCGCTGCATAGTCTGCAATTGAAGCTGCAGTAATGAGAGCAGCTTATCGGTGCTTTTCCGGCGGTGAATCGCATTCTCCTTCTGCGCCTTCTCCCTCAACTTGCTCTCATTCTCCCTCCACCTCTGTGCAACTCGATTCTCCGTTACAGCCTGTTGCATTACTTGCTGTACAAGATCCTCTTTGCTCCTTCGTGGCCGCTTCCTCAGTCGCCTGAGCCTCTCAGCTGTTGATAAGAGCGATGGCGAAGGGGTGAAGGACGACCCTTCTAAAATAAAAAGATACATTTAACAGTGGTTCCCTTGTAAAGAGCAGACATGCCTATGATTCCCCCGCATTCCCTGTTTGCCTGTCCCGCAGACAGCACAGATACAGCAACGGAGCCCCTGCCATGGTGAGTGTACTCCAGAGGCAAGAGAAATGATTTTTTCCCTGCCTAAGAAAAGCTGTGCCGGGGGAGGGGGTGGGGAGTGCCGGTACGTTGCAGGAGCCACAGTGTGAGCAGCAGGCAGGGGGAAGGATTTCTTCCCTGCCCTGAAAAGCTGTGGCGGGGGTGGGGGGGGGGGGTGTGGAGTGCCGGGAAGTGGCAGGAGCCCTACTCTGAACGCTGTTCCAACATTCTCCGTAGGTGTTTGTCCTGGAAGATATCTCGTTGCTTCGAGTCACTGAGGAGCAAAGGGAAGGGATTTTATTAAGATGCGGCTTCCGCCCAGGGCCATATGCAGCTTGCCTATGTGCAGCAATGCTCCCCCCCACCCATTGTAGCACAGTGGCAGGGACTAGTGACCGTGACCGGGACGGGGACCATGCTGGCTCTCCCGGGAAACCTGCGCAGGCGCATTGCAAGTGCTCTTATTGAGACCTTTGAAGAGATTACTGATGATGACTACCGCGATGTGATAGACTACATCAATGCTCTATTCCACATGTAGGCAAGCATGCAAGCATCCCTTTCCACCCCAAGCTGCCTGCCTTCCCCAAAGAAAAGCAGCTTTACCTCCGCAATGCACTGCTGAGCTGGCCCCTGCAACCGCCGGACGCTGTGGCTGTCCGCCCTCCTCCTGGCTTTAGAGGAGAGCTCCTGGCTGCATGCCCCCCTGCCCTCCTCCTGGCTTGAGAAGAGCTCCAGGTGGAATGCCCCCCTCATCCCTTTCCACCCCAAGCTGCCAGCCTTCCCCATAGAAAAGCAGCTTTACCTCCGCAATCCGCTGCTGAGCTGGCCCCTGCAACCGCCGGACGCTGTGGCTGGCTGCCCTCCTGGGTTGAGAAGAGCTCCTGGCTGCATGCGTCCAGGGACTCCTCCGTGCCCTGGGTCGCTGCCGCCTCGTCCTCATCCTCCTCCTCTTCTTCATCCTCCTGGTCTTCGTCCTCCTCCTCACCCCCCCCTTCACTGGTGGGCTGGGAAGTGTCCGTGGTGGTCGATGGAGTGACCGTGGGATCACCACCAAGTATCGCGTGCAGCTCCTTATAAAATCTGCAAGTCACTGGGGCTGCCCCGGAGCGGCCGTTTGCCTCGCGGGCTTTGCGATACGCATTCCTAAGCTCCTTTACCTTAACACGGCACTGCAGAGTGTCCCGCTCATGGCCTCTTTCTGCCAAGGCCCGTGATATCTGCCCATAGGTGTCAAAATTCCTGCGGCTAGACCGCAGCTGAGACTGAACAGCCTCTTCCCCCCAACAGCTGATGAGGTCCAGCACCTCACTATTGCTCCATGCTGGGGATCGCCTATTGCGAGGAGGCATGGCACGTGGAGTCATGATGATCAATCAGAATGATCACCTGCAACGATTCCCTGAGACCACGCCACGCAATCAATCAGATCAATGAAAATGATCACCTGCAAGGATTCCCTGAGAGCACGCCACGCTTGGCTGGAGCAAACAGGAAGGGGATTTTCAAATTTCCCTGGAACTTTAAAGGGCAGGTCTGACATGTGGTCACCTGAGGACAGGACAAAAGAGTTTGCAAGTGATGACCAGAGTGGCTCGAACGGGAATTATGGGACGGGCTGGAGGCCAATTAATGCGCAGTGGGTGTCCACATTCTTGCTGTAGTGCTACAGCAGCTGAGCTACAGCCCTTATTCCCCATGCGGAGGTGGATTAATAATAGCGCTATAACTCAGCGGTTATAGCGCTCTTAGTGCCTTGCCAGTGTGGACGGGGAGGAGGTTATAGCGCTCGTGGGGGCTTTATAGCGCTATAACGTGCCAGTGTAACCATGGCCTTAAAGAGTTTGCAATGTTTTCTTCCTAGGTGCAAGCCAAGGAAATGCAAGTGATCCAAGAGGCTGAAAGACAGGAGTTACCAAATCATGTTGAGCTTGTGGTATATTTTATCCTATCTCAGAGACACTTGCGGCAAACAGTAATAGTGCTACAAGACAGCTGCAGATTCCAAAAGGCGGACTTGTGGACACAGACTGAAGAAACAAACCTGTGCGAGCTTGTCATAGATGTAAAGCCCCTTTTTTATTGTTATATTGCATGTGTTTATGTTTTAGGAGTTGTATGATTTTTTTTCAAGGATTGTTTCCTTTCATAGAAATGGGTGGCTCCAGATTACAGTACATCATATAGTCATTTCTGTAACAATTTACACATGCCAAACTGTATCTGAAATCTTCTGAAAAGTAGTATGATTCACTGTATATGATGTAGGTCTAGGACTCAAGATATCTCCAATCTATTCTCAGATCTATCATGCTTTGTGCCCATGAGCAAGTCACTTTGGGCCAGAGTTTCGAGTGTGGCTTCTAATTCTGGGTACCCAATTTGAGATGCCTAAGAGATAACATTTTCAGAAGTGATTTGAGAGCCTAAATCCCATTGAAATGAAATGTGAAGTAGGCTCCAAAGTGCCTAACTCACTTTTGAAAGTGGGACTTAGGGTCCTATATCATGTAGGCACTTCTGGAAATTTTACTTTAGTTGTTGTTTATATTTGGCAACCCCAACAATGTGCAAGTGTTTCCAAACAGAAGGGAATACATGATCACTGTCTCACTGAGCTCACAGCCTAATTAAACAAACAGAAAATGGGGGAAGGGGCACAATGTATATACAGTTATGTTAACAAATAAATATATAATGTGTAAACTAATCTCAGATTATGCATTAAGTTCATCACTGGCATCAACCAATTTCCCAAGGTGTATTGGAAACTGTGTGAAAAATAACAAGCTGTGGGGGATTTTTTTTATCCCAACTGCAGGATATGGAGTTTTGAGGGAAGCCTTGTGATCTGGATTATCTGAATCAGTTTGTAGACAAACAGCCTAGAATAACATGGGGGTGAGCTGTGCCTCTCTGTTTCAGGCAATAGCCTGATTTGTCTTTCTTTGGTTTTTTGGGTCTTGTATGTTATCGTTCAGAATTCTAAGAAATAAAGTAGTTTACGTTGCAACCTTCCAGCATGAGGGTTTGTTCATATCTAATTTTTCTTTGTGTAAGTTGTGAACATCACACTTATCATAGGCATTTTGGCAGCTGGGGGGATCATCAGGAGAGACCTGAATGTGGAGAAGATAGTGGCCTTTCAGATGAACTTAGGAAAGTTCTAATTTTGAGAAGTGCTGAGTGCTCAATGCTGTTGACTTTACCTGGAGTTGTGCATGCTAAGCACTTCTGAAAACTAGCCCCTAAGGCTGGGTCTGTCAAATGATCCTCAATGGAAGTTAAGCACCTACCTCCTTTATTTTTATTTAATAATTTATTTATGTGTAGATTTATGTTGGGCTCCTTTGAAAATCCCAGCCTAGGTTTCTAAGGTTGACACCCAAAAATGGAAGTATCCACAATTAGAAACCACTTATGCAAATGTAGGCCTCCACCTCAGTTTGCCCATCTATAAAATGGAGACAATAATGCTTTCTCACCGTTGCTAAACATTTAGAGATTTGTGGATAGAAGATGCCATATAAGTGGTAAGTGTTATTATCTGATTCCTAGTGCACCTGATAGAATTTTGGAAGATCCTACAGTTCCTATAGCTTTCTGTAAGTTCTCAGTGAGTGGCTACTAGAAAGTAAAATGACCACTAAAAGGAGCAGAGTTTTCCACTTATGTTCCATGTTATGGGTGGAATATTTCAAGTAATGCTGGGTGGCTGTATCCATGTAACACATGGACCTTTTGTGTTTCAGGGGTCATTGGTTGATGATGATATGAAGAGCATCTTACATCTATTGAAAGATAACATGGAGTACAAGCTTTCAGGGCTGGAGCTGAAACAAGCTGCCAGATTATTACAGCTGAGAGAGCAACAGTTTTTGGAAATAACCAAATGCCTAAAAGACCACTCTTTGGACAAGGTAAAACTGAAAAGAAATGATCTAATGATAATAACCAAAATATCCACTCTGAAGCTCTGTTTGCTTCCAACATTTTTCTTAACAGCCCAGGCAAAATTCTCTCTAATATCCTGGGACCAACAAGACTACAACAACACTGCAGACAACTTACAGAGATATCGTCTGTCTGCGTTAATTTATTTTAACAGAGCACATTGAGATCCCTAGATGAAAGAAGCTAAGCAATTATCTTTGTTACTATTATATAACAACAACATTCTTTCTGTAAATAAAATTCCTGTTTTTCTCTATTTTGCCTTTTTGTGTGTATACTCTGCAGCCTGTGAATGAAGCTGGCTTCACAGCCAATGATCTACAGGAATTCAGAAAGCAGAAGATAAGGGGGCTGAAAGAACAACTCAAAATCTTCATGGGCGATAAAAGAACTAAGGATAATACTTCAAGCAATCTTGATCCACTACAGGTAGAAAAACAGCAAATTCTTTTCAAACTGAATTGATTGCATCACATATATGTCCAAGAGTGTAATGATATCTAAGCAACAACTGCAGCCTATGTAATACAGATTATACGGTATACTGTGTTGTTGTTTTCATATGTCCCCTTTGGGCTTAATTCAGTCTGATCATTTGGTAACAGAGACTTCCATGTTGTGATGCTGAAGTTCAAATACTTGTGGCAAGCCCTTGACTGCTCAAGCTATGGCGAGTCATGATGATACTTAGTGCTTCCTTTCTTCCATACCCCCATTCACTGCTCTGGAAAGGAAGCCATGCTTATAATAACTAGCTGCACATCTACCCTCAAAATAGGACTTCAGTGGTGCATGTGCCTGGTCCTGGCCATATACACGGGGCTGACTCCTATCACTAGAGAACAGAGACATTGCCATGTGGGAAGAAAAGTTCGGGCCTTTCTATTCCATGGCATCCCATTCTCCCTTAAAGAGAAACAGGTTTTCTGTCATTGGCTGTCCCATCTCTAGTAACAACCGTTTTCACTCTAGCTAGTGCTGCTTCACACTTGCTCGCTCCCTGGCTTTTATTGTCCTGGATTGAATACAGTGTTTCTAAGTTCTGCCCCATAGCCTAAAACATTAGGGAAAGTGAGGGCCTCCTACACAATCAACATGTGCAGAGGACACATTTTTTTGAAACTAGCACAGAAATAAAGGGCCAAGTCAGATGTGTTTGAATAAAGCTGTATCAACCATCCTCAAAACATGATGGTAATGAATTAGCTCAGAATCCCCCAGTATCTGTCCCAGACAACGATACAGATTTGGATGTCACAGTGGCTCCATTGCATCATCATACCGTCAGTTAATGTTTGCATTATAAACTCCAGTTTAAGGGTGGGGGCAGGTATTCCATACTTTAAGAAATCTAGAAGTCCTATAGTGGCTGATGTATGTTATACAGAGGGAGTTTCTAAAATACTTTGAGAGATTCTGAAGCCTTATACCAGGGTAGTGTCCTATGGGAGAGTCTTATGGAGAATGAGACTGTATTTCCCAGACATCTTACCCATTATGTGTTTTACATTTACATTTTTCTCACCATTCTTGTTAGAAAATAATGAAAGAACACAATGAAACTGTGGCCTTCCTGCAAAAGACTTTTCACCAAGACCTGGAGAAACTGAGAGGGAGGCTAGAGCAAGCAGAGAAGAAAAAAGAGAAGCAGCCAGAAAACAGCCCTCCATCATCCGCAGCTGCATCCTCATCAGCCAAAGAGAAACCCAGCCACGCAGAAGACCAGGTTTTATCTCTCTTGGCAGAGAGTAGGTCTGATTTTTCAACAGGAAATGTCACTGATCCATAACTCCTTGTTGCAAGTAATATGTATTCTGGGTGTTACCGATGCTCCAATAATGAAATAGACATTGAGATTAAAGCACCGTACAGGATGAATGACATGTTATGTGATCATCTGAAGAGATGACAGTCTCTCAGCTAAGCAGTAAGAGGAAAACACCTGGACATTCTTGGAAATTAAAAACTAAACAGAGTTTAGATTGAAAGATACATATGGGGTTTTCTGCCGAGAGTGTGATCAATTTTCTGCCCTTGGAGATACTGGCAGAATCTGCATTACCAAGATTTAGATGTGAGAATGCACAGTTATGTGAGAATGCACAATTGCTTGGATACCAACAGTATCTATGATACAAATAAATTAAATATTTACTCAGGGTGAGGTTCACTCACCTCCATTGAGTTGAACTGAATCACCAAATTTTAGAAAGCTTCCCTTTGCACTCTCCATAGATCAAGTTAACAGGGACTTGAAGGGTATCAGGATTTCACCTTCCTTGGAGCAATGAGCAGAGTTCATTCATTAGGATCGGGGAAATGAATCATTCCAGACCAATTGCCTATGGTTCCAGAGACCACTAGGCAATACACTAGGTATTTCCTGTCTTCTCTTTGTTCCCTCTTTAGGGAAGATCCAGTCATTTGTTTATTCATTCATCAATTGCAGGTGATAGGAATTAGCATAATCTCATAAGTATAAATAAATGGTCCAGATGATATAAAGTCTTTTTCTCTGTGTCACGTACAGTCTGGAATATAAGTAAATAGGATAAGAGATTGGAAAAAATTGCAGGGCACGAAGGACCCCAGTGCAGCAGCATATGCAGATGCAGCCAAGAAATAAAAATTTGGAGGTTACCATTCAGCCAAAGTGGCCTCAGTGCCCTCATGTCAGACCTGTCAGGAACCTTATGCGCTTTTCAGGAGTGGATCAAGATCCAAGAAATCAAACTGTGTTCATATTAAAACTAGTCACTAATAAAGTGACCTTAGATTATAAATAGAAAAATCTTAGCTAGATTATGGAATAAGAGAAGAAAGAATTACGTAAAGCAAGTATGAGCATCTCTGCAATTCTTTGTTGAGAATTTCACTAATAGATGTATGTTGGCCTCATAGATGTCAAGATAATGAAGCAAACTGAGCAGTTGTTGACATCAAGGATTATTCTCCTGAATCCCCAGTTCAAGTCACCTCTTCTGTGTGGTAAGCCCTTTACAGAGTAGACTACTGTTAAGTCAGTAGATCTGAGTAATATAGCCCCATGAGAGTCACTTCCTTTGATATGATTCCATCCATGCTACATCATTTTGTATCAAGCTAGTACCCAATGATTGTATGATGCTTCCCTATCTCCACACAGTAGCTGTGGTGTTGACAACAGTTACATAAACACATAAAGCTAAATTTTGCATTCCTTAATTAATCAAAATTCCCATTAATATGATAGGAAACAGAATTTGGTCCTCTTATAGAAAATCATTTTTAATATATTTAAGATGTTTTAAATCAAATTTATTTTCTCTCTTCATCAATCAAAGTGTATCATTGACAAACAGAATGCCTTTAATAAAAAGCTTCATAAAATTGCCAGGAATATTTTCTATGCATTCCAAGCCAGGAGCTGTGGAAAATAAGAGGTATTTATTTTACCCATTTTATTCACAACAAACACTGCAGAGAAGAGAACTTTCTTTTCAAGTTATATTAAAATCTCTTTAGTAACCAGTACTTAGATTTGGGCAAACAATTAAATGGGTTGTTCCAAATGTTACCTTCATTGCACCAGTAAATTGTTTTATTCCAGGATATGAGTTTCTTATTTGCCTGATACACACACTGTAAGAGACAGTTATTTTTCACAGTTACATTTTTATATTTATTTGTGTAGATGATGATAAAGCCAAATATATGAAATCTTCTCCACTTCTCGCTCTTCTGAAAAATGTGAATGACCAGCTCCAAGCTCATGCAATGGCAGTTGGACTTCTGGAAAGCCATCTGCAGGAAAAAGGTAAATTTCCTTCCCTTCTGTTTTTAATATACATTTTTAGCACAATTCAGTATAACATCGGGAAATCTCTTCTTATGCAAGCTTAGAGTTAGCCACTACTCATATGTATTGGAATTAACTCCTCGTCAACAGGGCAGATGTCCTAATGTCACTTACGTTTATTCTGTGGTGGAAGTATGGACTAATGGTAAATATAGGGGGATCTGAGAGTTTGGGGTCAATTCCTGCCTTTGCCAATGACTTACTCTGTGACCTTAGGAAAGTCATTTAACCTCTCTGTGTGTTGATTGTATAACAACGCTTACCAGTTTTACTGGATGGGATGAAATTTGGTTAGTTGTAAAGCTTTTTGCACTTTGAGATCCTTGGATGGATGGAAGGCATGATCCATGAGAGTTGCTTTATTTCCTGTTAAACAGTGATGCTAGAAACATTAGGAGAAGTGTCATAGATTATTCACTGACTAATTATGTGCTTAACAAGCCTTGGGCTTTTTTCTAATACAGGGGTAAGTCTGGTCATGTTTTAACTAAATCTGAGGGCACTGCTGCAGATCTAGCCATCTTTTCCTTGTGACACAGTTCACATGCATAAAGTGCTCTTTTTATATACCTTTTAACAGTGACTTTCATTCTTTCAAGTAAACAACTTCATTTCTCTCTAACAGAAGCAAAAAGATTCCACTGACGGGTTAAACTTTCATAAGGTATAATGCAGAGTCTGAGTGTGCAAATATAACAGCCCCAGAATTAAATAAAATAACAGTAATAAATAGATAATAGACAATTGGGAATTCTATTCTTTATAAGTTCTTATGCCATGCTCATCACCATAGCATCGAAGTGCCTTCCAGTAATGCATTAAAGGATGTGACTAATATCTGTCACATACTGTTTTGTTTCGTCCTCTCACCAGGAGAGAAGAGTATGCAGTGGAATTGTCTTGTTTGGTAGGGTGTTTTGTTGTTGTCTTTGTCATTTCTGTTACTAAATGGTATATAAATAGTCCAGAAAATGGGTTGTGTGTCATTTAAAAGTGTTTGCAGTGAAATCAGTCTTTCTCAGAAAGCTCCACCCGCGCATTCTTCTTGTCCTTTAATATTTCATGATAAAAGAAAATGTTCATTGGTGCTAAATACAAATGTAAAACAAAAATAAGTGCGTCTGTTGAAATGCTGTTGTTCTCTGCAGACACAGGAAGTTCTTTTCAGGATATATTGGATACATTGATGACTCATAAAGGTGAACTAATACCAATTCATCCCCCAACACTTTCTGCAAGAGAGTTTGTAATATACCAATATGGCATCTCCATTCTCCAGTTTCTCAGGCCTCATATCAATGTAAGTTTAACATACTACAAGAAAATATCTCAGAAGGAAGCATGCATTTGTAGAAAAGCACCACTAAACTCCAGCAATGGGCTGCAGGAAACCCATCCATTGTAGGTGAAGGATGGATAGAGAATGCTCAATGAGTGAGAGAGCAAAGGAGTCAAAGCCATGTTTCAGCTACAGTAGCTTGGAAGAATGTTCATATGCCTATGGTACTGGACTGGGTCTCAGGAGATTGTGTTCAATTCCTGGCTCTGCCACCGACTCTTTGTGGGACCTTGGTCAAGTCACTTGATCTCTTTGTGCTTCAGTTCCACTATAAAACGGGCATAATACTTGTTTGTCTATTTGGCTTTTAAACTTTGATACAGGGAATCTCCTAGGCCTGCTCTACACCTAAAAATTAGATTGACCTAGCTCAGGGCTGTGAAAAATTTCATTGTGCAGCATAGTTAGATCAGCCCTACTGTAGATGCAGCTACAACCTCTTGAGGAGATGGATTTACTACAGCGATGGAACAAACCCTTCCATCACTGTAGTAGGTGTCTATACGACAATGCAACAATAGTGTACCTGCAGTTGTGCCACTGTAGTATTGTAGTGTAGACATACCTTTATATCTGTGTTTCTAAAGCACTAGTACAGTGGGGCCCTAATCTTGGTTAAGGCTTCTTGAAGCTACTGTAATACAATAAATAAATAATAATAATGGAGCACTGGCCACCAGAGCCACTGGGCTCGAGTACACTTTGATTTATTTAATCAGAAAATTGGCAAGATGATCTCCAGTGATATGCTGGGGACATTTTAAACTCTCTCCATTTTCATGCAATATTTATTGGGTCTGCTTCTATTGAAAATCAAAGCTGACATTTAAATTAATTTATATCCCACTAATCCATCTGACTTTGAAGATATGAAGAACATGCAATTTTTGACAGAAACAATTATTTTTCCCTTTAGGCTCCAGAAATTAACCTGTGTGTTGCCTCCAGCATACCTCTCAGTAACACCACAGGCAATGCCTTCCAAAACTCTTTCTTTTACCAGGTACGTCAGTTTAGATCCTTGTCAGCATCCTCAGTATTTTCAGATCTATTCAATTTTTGGATTAAGGACTGAAATGCAAATACACTTCATATTTATCAAGTTTGATAAATTTGATTCCTTCTAGGAAAAGATACTTAACAAAGAAACAAAAAGTGTCGCGGTGAAAGAACTACCTCTCATCTGCCAGTGATATGTCCCAGTTAGTGTTTGATGTAAAGCTCTCTAAGATATTGGTCATGGGGCTGTGTGCAATAGATGGGTCATACTCATAGTTTCAGAGGGATGGTAAAATTACTGTATATCTAACGACAATCAGTTTCAGTTTTCGAAAGAAATCTTTTTAATCCAGATTCTGCCCCCCTTAGTCACATTGTGTACTACCCTCCTCTGCAAATAGCCCTGACTGAACTCAGTGGAGTAAGAGTGCTATGAATAAGGGGTGCAAAATCTGTCCCATAACTATTACTTAGTTGGGGTGAGGTTTTGTATCATGTTATAGTTGGGGAAGAGGAAATTCCCTAGAAGTTTTCATACCCACTAAAATAATCTGAAAGTGTGTTTCTCATGAGAGAAAAACACAAGGGAACACACCAGCCTGTCCTGAATAAAACCCTGTAATAGTTGCACTTCCTAGCAGTTGTGTATATGTTTATCTCCAATGGACTCTAAATAGTCAGTCCAATGTCCATGAAAGTAGCAGCCCAGCCACTGTAAGCATCACCTCACGTCTCTAATGCTGTTTTGTTGTTTCTGCTCTGGATATATATTTTTTTCCTTATCAGATTTCAGAGAACAAATTATTCATTTTAAGAGAGTATCTGGGTTGTGTGGGCAGCTTCATTCTGCTGCTGGTGCACTGTCTGGCTCACATCACTGCTGCTGACCTCAGCCAGGACTCCAGCCCCGCCTTTCAAAGACTGTTTTATCAGGTATAACAATACACTATATATCTAGTTACATTATGGCACTAACTCTTTGCAAAGATTTATCTTATTTGAACCAGGGCTCCCTTTGGCCCCTTATGGTATTGCTTGAAATAATAAGCAGGAAGGAGGGAGGTGGGATAAGATGCTTACCTGTTGACTGCAATGCAAACAAGTCTTTGGGTTTTGTGGAGAACATTAATGACATGGTATCAATAACATATGACAATCATGCTGGAGATGCTGTCAACAGAATGATGGAAAAGTATCCAAAGAACACTGCTTCAAATTACCTGGCACTATATTGTAAAGCAGCAGAAAGCTCCAAAGCAGTGTACACTCATCCCTTCAGTACAAACTATATTGATTCAGAAATACCTGTAACATGCCTCTGTCATTGGGTGGTAGCGTCGGGGACAACCATATTTCTAGCATGCCCAGTGCATGGAAGTCTGAAGTGATTGGGGAAATGTATTCAGAGAAAATTTAGCCGCTATCTAGATCTCTGTGTGTGGGATTCAGCTTGGGCCATGCGATTCATAGAATCCAAGACCAAACAGGTCCACCGTGATAATATAGGCCATAGGACTTCCCCAAAATAATTCTTGTTTGAGATAGAACATATTTTCTTTTATAATCCAATCTTGATTTAAAAATTGGCAGTGATGGAGAATCCATCATAATCCTTGGTAATAGTTCCAATGGTTAATTATTCTCACTGTTAAAATTTTTGCCTTATTTCCAGTCTGAATTGTCTAGCTTTGATTTCCAGCCATTAGATCTTGGAGATATCAGTTATTGACCCAGATATCTCCTCAGGCACACAAACAGAGATGTGATTTCCCCAAAGGACTGCCTGCAGAAGGTTATCCTTGGTGCTGAGTCAAAGGTTAGGCTGGCAGCGTGCCCAGATCCCAGCACTGTGCAAAATACCTCACATACAACTCTGCTGGTTCTGCTCATGCCCGACCTGATATTCTAATCATGAGTGTCTCCTGAAGACAGGCTGTTAATGCCACATTATTCCACATTGTGTGATGCATTTGTGATCTGTGCACATATTCTCAAAAGACTAATTTAAAGCAAATAAACTCATTTCTTTTGTGATGTGAATTTAGGCTTCCAGAGCTGAAAGGTTATTGTTCTAACCCATGGTCCATCTACTCTCCTTTTCCTCTCCCTTCTCCTTGTTATTTATTACTTTTATGAATGTTAGCTTTAAATATTTCTTGGACAAGTGCATTCAGGTTCTTAGAAATAATTTATCTCCATGTCTAGGCACTAAAGGCCTGTCTCAGTGAAATGTTCTCCCTTAGACTCCGGATGTCAGCAGTTCTCCAGGACAATAAATCCTCTGTGAAAATAAGTGAGATTCTGCTGAAGGGAGAATCATTCTCTGAGGAGAAATTAAATCTCCTCTCTCAGCTTTTTGATGCAAAAGTAAAATCCTCCAGTGAGATGGAGGCATCTGAGGAGGTAAGTAGAAAGGTTATGAACTCTGGTATGTTTCAGTGTCCCCAACCTTCTTACTGCGTCACAGACTGGAATTCTCAATCAGATCTTAAATTCGTATTTCCTACATCATTGCTCAGTAAAATCAGCCTTGCACAGAGGGCCAGCACTAGCTCTAAGCACCATTTAAGTTCTCATATGGGACTTAAATGGTGCACACTTCTGGCTCTGCAAAAAGGTGAATTTCACCCTAATTGCTAGCTGTACATATTCAATATAATCAGAGGCCTGCTCAGTGCTGGGCCTGCTAAGACATCCTTAGGGTTAACAGCAGTGGAACTAAACCACTTGTCCAATCTGCATGCTGGGTTTATTTAAAGCTATTGTCATAAATTTCAGAACTAAAGCAAGCAACAGTGTCCCAAAGGCAGAGAAATCCCTGCTGCATTCAGTGTTTAAAGAATAAATGTGACATCTTAGCATTCAGGTCGTGCAATTGAACATTAAACACACTGTAAATCATATGAAGCTTCTAATCCCAGTAGCTTCCTTTTGTTTTCCTTGTCCAATGACCTTTGCTGGCTGACTTTCGTTAAGAATATTTGCTCAATGAAAAGACAATATAAAGGTCTATCAGATTAAAAAGAACAAACCCTACAACCATGTCAAAGATGTTGTGACAGGCCTTATTTAAACAAGCAGTGGAGGAAATCCTCAGCTGGTAAATTGCAGTCGCTAGAGCTATGCTAACTTATAGCAGTTAAGGATCTGGCCCAGCATTTTTTTAAAGGAAGGGTAATTCTGTTCATCTGCTTGCTTAGCATCTTGACATCACATGTGACATTCTGAATGGACAAGCATACAGGGATTGACTAGAATGAGTCATGTTTCATTAGACAGAGAGAGATAGCAGGATTATGGAAGAGAGAATCATCATTTCTGTAATGAGTCTTATTCAAACTGCCTCAAAGCTGCCATTTCATCTGAAAATGTTTAGGGTAGGGAGGAATTCAGAATATCCCAGGGCAGTGTAAAAAGTGATGTCTTTGAAGATAGATTTCAGACAGAGTCCATAAAGGGCTTTTAAAACCAATACTGACTTGTGCTCCCTTTGTATCCCTATTGTCTGGTGCATGAAGAGGAACAGGAACCTCTTATTCTATGCAGATCTTGAGGACCTGCTGAAGAATAAACTATCTGTAAAAAAGAAAGAGTATTTCAGCCATACCTCAGCTGGCAGGAAAGAGAACAACTTCGGTGCAAGGACAAGGTGGGAATGATTTTTAGATGTTTTAATAAGTGGCAAATAACCCCAGTGTTCTGGTGCAAAGCAAGTCTATTCCATGACCCCTCATTTGGTCCTGACTTCACCATATGATACAGAGCTGATTTTTCTAGTCAAAGTCTCAGACACAGTGGGATGAATAAAGAACAGCAGGCCACCTTTGCTGTTAGTGTAACTCCCTTGACTTCACAGTGACCATTCAGCAGCAGTTTTGGGTCCTGAATTTCAAGCCTATGTCACAAACAGTGACTTGTCAATCTTTTCCTTTGCTTCTTTCCAGCGTACTGTCTGTCTTATCTAGATAAATCTTCTGCTAAATATTCCTCATCCCAGTCCCACTCTCTCCCTGGCAGAAGCAGGGATATTGCTTTAGCTGTGGTATTTCTACTGTCTTATTTTAAGTCTAAGCATTTGCTTCTCTTTCTTCAGCTCAGAAGAGGAAAGCTACTCTTACTTCAGCCTTTCAGAAATGGAAGATCAGTTGGATACATTAACTGAGGATCTGGTGAAAGTCATGGAGGAAGAACATTTTTTAAAATACTCAGCCAATGAAGATTTGCTCTTTGATCATCTTGAGATAATTGGTTTGGAGAAAGACTGTTTGGTAAAGGAAATTGAAATATTAGAAGGAAAAATAGCAAAAGGCAGAGAGGTCTTTAATACTAAGAACAGCAAAGAGAAAAATTGCTGACTTGTTTCTAGCTTGGCTGTCTGCATGCACCTTCAGGCTTTACCCCAAGCAAAAAAAAGAAAAAAAAAGTATTCCGAGACAGGTGCATTGTTTTTCAAACGCAAGCACATACATTTAAAAAAATGACAGGTCCTAAGGCTACTCAATTCCCTGATTTCTTCTGATATATCCCTTAACAATAGTAAGCAGTCAAGATCTCTTTGTTATTATCATTGCACATGTATGTGAAATCTCAGTAAACTATCAACTTAGCAAAGGAATGCAGGTGGGGTTTTAGAACTGAACTAGCATCAGTTCTGATTATGGTGCTTGATAAATGTATTTTGATAGCACTGTATAGCGCTAACCACTACAAACATTGGAGAAGACAGTCACACCTATCCATAGCCTTTAAACTTACGGAAAGACAGTTTCCTGTCCCACAGAAGTTCTAATTCTGAAAGGTGCTGAGTACCTCTCACTTTGAGTGACTTCATTGTGAGCTGAAGGCTAGATCCTCAAAAAGGTATCTAAGCTCCTAATTTCTGGCCCCAAATGCTTGCAGGATCAGTCCCCTGCCCCTTTATACTGGTGTGATACAAATAAGAATGTGAAGGGAAAGGAGCACATGGCATCACACAGGAGAGCAGCAACACCGAAGAACATTTTGTATATGGATTTGAATGAGATTATTTCTGCTGAAAGGGTTGTGAATCATTCAATGTCTCTTCCTCTAATATTATCAAACATCTGACACAACTGTCTCCCATTCCTTCTATATTCTTAATTGGGTGATTTGATTGTAGTGTCCTATAGGTACCTATTATACTTTTTTAGAGTTCCCAGATCACACTAAACTATAAATTTGTAAGTTGCATTTATTTGTGAAAAGGCAAACAAAGGTTTTTGGGAACAAATCAAACCACCTAAATACAGATCAGAACTGACGAGGCAGGTGTCTGAGCTCTGAAATGAAGAGGAAGCATTGCTCCCACATTGCCAGCACTACTCTAATTCCGACACCTACCAGACTACGATTGTTAATTTATTGGATAGTTTCCTGAAGTACTCTGCTAGATTGCTATTAATATACTAACACTGCAAGCTCTGTATGATGACTTTTAAATAGAAATACTGCCCAAATTTACAACAAAAGATGAAGTCTCCCTACCTGTTGTGGAGGGATCAAGTAGAGCCTATTAATCAACAACTTTGTTTCAGAAACAGTTGCATGACTACATATATTCTTTTAAAGAAAACCTGTGCATAGATCAGTCAAGGCCCATGTCAATTCTTGCTGCACACAGAATAAGTAAGCAGGACATGTGTGTTTATTACATGTTTTGGTTACATTTGAGCCCAAAACAAAACCAAACAAAAAAACCCTCCCCAACTCATCCAGACTTCTGGAGCTGCAGGAGAATTCCAGGATCAGATTCAGGATTTTTTTGGCTGTAGCTGTGATGGAGAGAGATAGGCTTCTGCATTCTCTCCTTGGACCATGCCCAGTCCTCACCACAACAAACTTTATTTAGGTCACATATGCTTGTCTAGTAGTCACTGAATCTCTAAACTACACATTTCTGGTGAGTTCTATCCTAAGAAGAAAAATACCAGTTTAGGATGCTCTTCAAAGAGCTTTTGGTAGAGGTAGGAAGACTTCCTCGGCATTCACCCTTCCAACACCTGGTGATAATCACAAATGCAGTATTTTTTTTTTTTTTTTTTAAAACCACCACTAAATTTATTAATCTCCATATTTCCTTTTCACATTACAAATAGAATTAGTAGTTTTCAGAGTAATATAAAAATACATTAAAAGTTTAATAAAATTGTACATTTCAGGTACATAAAATTAGGGAGAGAGAAATAAAACAGACAGGACAAGGCAGAATTAAGTGATTTTCTGTTTGTACAGGTTTTGTGGAAACATCGAGCTTCCTACCACGGAGTCCAGTATTTTAGTGACCCATAGGAGCCAGGGTTAGAAGGGTGCAGGCACTGCTCTATCGGTTGGTGTTCACCCAATGATATCGATCCATACGAGGTCCAGAAAAAGCAGCTGTTGGCCAGTAGCATTTGAAGCCCTTGTGCTGGGGATAGTAAACACTTGCCTGATGAAGGCCATTGGTTGTGTAGGTCTTCTTGCGAGGATACCGAGACCACGGCTGAACGGGCAGCTTGCAGTAGTCACTGAACTAAGAACAGAAAAACAAAGGTGCCACAAGGACTCCCCTGAGAGTAACAAATTTATTTGGGCACAAGCTTTTGTGGGCTAAAACCCATTTCATCAGATGCATGGAGTGTAAAAACAAAAACAGTAAGCAGAACATATTCTAGCACATGAAAAGATGGAAGTTGCCTTACCAAGTGGGAAGTCAGTGCTAGCGAGCCTATTCAGTTAAGGTGAAAGTGGCCTATTCTCAACAGTTGACAAGAAGGGATGAATAGGAATAGATTAGAGATTTGTATTGACCTTGACCTCAAGTTCCTTCTCAGGTATTATAGTTAGTGTAGAGATATAGTCACTGCTTATTCATGCACATTTGTTGATTTGGGGTGACAGAAGGATCAAAAACAGTACTGCTGTAGACTGCCTGTACTGACAGAAGAACTGGAGTAGGATAGTTTGGTCTGTCTTCCCCAGGAGATCATATTACAGGCCAGACACTAGCTGTTTCCTCCTTCACAGCAGGAAAGAAGGTTAGGATACACCACCAGCATCTTACCTGATAGACACTGTTTGGGTTGCTGACAGTAGGGATAGCTTTAGCTTCCTTGCTATAGCCCTCCTCATCTGAGGACGTGCCAGAATGATAATCTGAGGTTGCTTTGTCAACAGCGTGGCTGATGCGTTGAGAGAGTTCTCGATCGTCCTCAGCACCTTCAAAGTGAACGACTGTGAAAGGCAGATTCTTCTCACCATACCTAGAGCAAAGGGGGAGTATTTTCTCAGCTTCCTGCAAACTACAGCTTTGCACTTACACTGTAGAAGCCCACTACTATTTACTCGCAGGTCCACAGGTCTGACATTACTCTCTACCCTTTTTATGGAAGAGCCCTGGGCTTTTAGTACTCTGCTATTGTTTCTTTCCCATGCAACAATGGCCTCTTGCCACTCATGTTGTGGATTAGCAAAATACTAATTCAGGATGTTCTGCTGTATTCCAGCCTGAAGGGACTCCTCTTTCAGAGAAGATTGGTGAAGAGTTAGAGAAGTTTTAGGGCTAGTCTACACTGACAACGTTAGAGTGCTGCTACGGCAGTGCTTTAACATTGCTGTGACTACACAAGCTCTCTTCCAGTGCTCTTAAAAAATGACAAAAATAATTCACCCACCTCCATGAGTGGCACAGCTCCCAGTGCTGATGCACTGTCTACACTGGCGCTTTACAGCACTAAAACTTGTAGCACTCTGGAGGGTGTTTTTTCACACCTCTGAACGAGAAAGTTGTAAAGTGCCAGTGTAGACAAGCCCTTAGTTTGAGAGCTTGGAGCCAGCATCAGTCCCTTGACAGTTTAGAGTAGAACTAAGTGCACCTTCTAATGAAGTTTGACTAGTTATAGGATTGTAAGAAAAGCCACAACTCCTGATCATATGCTTCTTTGCCAATACATTTTTTAGAACCATGTCCACATCTGGCCTCTGGAATGCACCGTATGCAGTGTAGTAGTGGACAATGAGGAGAGCAATGATGCAACAGTCACCTGAGGTCAGGCCTCACCTGCAACATACATCAAATGGATCAACCCATATGGTGATCTCTCTCGGCAAGCCAAGGTTCTCAAAATCCACATTACTCTCATTACAAGCTTGTTCCAGTACTGGATCTCTTGTCTGATGTTTGTTTATCCGTATACACCTAGAAAGAGTAAATAAGGGAGAGTATTATGCCACAGGGCTTGCGTTAACTGCAGTCAACACATCAAAACCCTTAGCTCAAGTGTGGTGGCATTTTAAATTCAGATTATCTGGGCCACAAGGGCTATTCAGACTAAAGCTTGAGTTAGCTCAAATCAGTTGCCAACACAACCATTGTTGCTCATTTGTTATTTTGCAGTGTAGCCACTTTCACTCAGATGGAGATTAATTTGAGTTAATTCTGCAGTGAAAGCAATCCCTCAGTTATGCATGCCTGCTTATCAAGAAATCATTAGCATCCGTAAACTTGTAGTAGCCAGCCTGCATTACCACATCTGCTTTATTCCTTGGCCATTCATGCCACCTATCAAGCTTGACAGGGAGAAAGTTCTTAGTAAACCCTCTGTAGTTCATCGCTTTTTTCAGCATTTGCCTCATTTGCTTTACTGGAGCTTGTATGATTATTCCTGGAGTAGTTCCTACATCTTTACATGGATGTTCTCAGAGCTTTACATTCTGTCTAGACCAGCTTGCTAGATGCTGATCCCCCTATTACCATAGCACCAAATGCATGGTGCCAAGTCTGTTACCTGAAGGCTTGTCCCCTAGATGGGTTGTCTGGGTACCAGTGGTTCTTATACTTTTCAAACAGTATTGTTGTCAGCTTAGCTGCAAATTTCTCAGTTCTGTGCTTGCTCAGTTTCTCTTGCTTCTTCACCAGCCTTGTGATGAAAAAGACCGTGGCAGCAATTTCATCTTTCATTTTCTTTTTTAATCTGGCATGCAGGAGGATGTACTAGCTGTTAGACTATCAACGCAGAGAGAGAACTATGCTGAAGAAACTGTAACTAGCATTAAGGTACTAATTAAGTTTCAATAAGGGCAAAGGGGGGGAAACCTAGACAAGCAATGCCAAAAAAAACCCCAAACAAAAACAATGATTTTAGACATCCTAGAAAGACCAGGAAGTCACACTGCAGTGTTTTGTCACACAAGACAAACATTAAGCAACAGCATGACTGTCCTCTTCATCCTTATTTGTTTAAGGAAGGCTTTTCTCAGTTATATTATTGCAAGCCCCAGGTGTTCAACCTTCATGAATCAGATCCTCCCCACAAGCCACTACCATTTTGTTTTAAAGATTGAGAATTCAAGATGAGATTTTTTGAAGCCTTTATGGTGCACTCAGGTGACTTTTCAAGCTTCTCTACAACCATACCAGCTAAATGTATTAAAAAAGTTTTTTTTTAAAAAAGCCATCAAATAGCAAAACTCATGAGAGTCACAAGTTGTCACCACTATAATTAGTTTATGAATTAATAATGAAGGATTTTAGTTAGACTAGTGTTCTCAATTTATTTAGAGCAACCCAATAAAAAGACTGTCACTCCAAGAATGAGCATTACTGTAACAAGTCCCAGATGTAGGTGTAACAAGCTTATAAACATCAGGGTAGAGTACAGGACAGTTGATATTAAAATAATCTAGTCTCACCTAATAAGTTGTTTTTGTTTACAAGGAAATTAGCTAGTTATAGATGCTACTCACATTACTCATCACTGAAGTACTAAGCACAGTAGAACACATAGAGATTAGAGAAAGAGAAGGGTGGAAGTGTTCCTACCCAACAACTATTTTTGATATGCTAGAGCCAAGAGTCAGCAACATATATTAGGAAGTTATATCACTTCATTAACCCTCAGTACACACAGGCTGCATAGTATTATAGTCCTTTCCCATGTCATGAAGGAATAAATGTTGCCTTTACCCTGTCAGATAGAAACTGATAAAATTCTAGCTACATTAAAACTCTCAGATATACTTTAACTACAATAAAGAATTCAAAATAGGCTTGACAAAAACATGCATTTGTTGCCTTAGCAAACCATATACTCAGAAGTCACCCTCACACATACCAATTGCCACTACCCACTCTTACAAGCTGCAATCTTCTACTCTACAATCTTCTGCTTCAAGTGTATATAGAACTAGAACTCAACTGGCTGTTAAGAGCTGAACAACTGAACAGGTGTGTTCTATTATGCTGAATACAACTTGCTTTTTTCCAAGGCTGTGACCCCCTGGAAACTTTTTCTAGTCCAGAAGAGAGCTCTGTGCAGCTCCTTAAACTGTCCCTTTCATCAACAGGAGTTAATACATTAAAAGATATTATCTCATTCACCTTGTCTCTCACATATCCTGGGACCAAAGCAGCTACAGTAACACAGCAAATATTCAAGACTACTGTCAATTTATCTGTTTTCAAAACCCATGAGGCTTCCTTTCTGAAGTACATTTGATTAATTCAGTACTTTCTTCAGTCATGTTCATCTATGTAATACCCATTAATTTTAGATCTGTGGGGAATATAACTAATCAAGAGAAGCAATATCAGATTAAATAATCACTTGTGTTATTCTCTATAGTTGTGAACACAGATTTGAAACAGACTATTTTCCCTGTGTAACTCTCAACTTAGTCATTATATAGCTTTAAAAATTGTATTCTGCATTTATCATAAATTGTATAGTATTTACTTCTATCAATAATATGTATATTTTATATTACTTACAATAATTGATATTTTCTGAAACACTTTTCTAAAGAATAAAGAAGAGCTCTAAAGATTATTTTTTAAAGTTTTAGAAGAAGGCACTTTTTCAAAGGTGAGCACTTTTTGTTTAGGAGTTTGGATAATAATTAGTTAAGGGCACATGGAGAAAGAAGCTGATTTTCTTTGTCTGTTTGAGACCTGTTGCCATCTCTAAGATGTGCATTGCCATTGTCAGACAGCAAGAAAAGAAAGACTAAGGTGAAAACAGGTTAGTATCAAAATTGCATTTCCCTTGCTAGAAACAATTTAAAATAATGCATAAATATGAAGAAATCTAAGGTCCCAATTGTGCAAGGATCTATTCACGTGCTAAACCTCACACACCTGAGGGGTCTCATTGACATCAGTGAGGTTTGTCAGGAATGTGAAGTGAAACATGTTCCCAAGCCTTTGTAGGACAGGAGCCTAAACCTGTATTTTATGCATGGCATTGTATGTGTGGATTTCTTTTGCCACTGACAAAGAACTCCTTGTTTTCTACTAGTGTCCAATGCACAGAGAAACGTATGATGATAAATGTTGATTTTGTTTGTTTGTTATATGTGAAAGCTTGAGTCATTCTTTCTCTTTCACATATAACATAAAGTGGCAATAGTTGCCAGTGCAGGGCTTTTTGGAGGATGGTGCTTGACTGTAGGAAACAATTAAAATGTATTACCATGTAGATTTTCCCTAATTCCCTACAGGGCTTACCAGGAGTCTGTTAGTTCCTTGCTGGGGAGCCCGTCGGGAATTTCACTTTCAGTTGATCCCATGGCATACCAAAATTTGCACTGGGCAAGGTGTAAGACACTTACAGACAGGCACCTCTAGGCACAACTGTCTGTGGCACACTGGACTTCCATGCCAGAGGCCTGAACTGCATTCTAAAGATTAAAAATAGCTTTAAAGAGGCAAGATTTGGGCGGGTAGCTTTCTGGGCTGAATGCCTCAGACAAAAGTTGCAATCACAACAGTTTCTTTTTGTTTCTAAATAGCTGTTGTGTGAAGGTTCCAAATGGAGGGCATCTTTTAATTGCACTGATTTTTCCTAACAGAATCAAAAATGGAACAGAGGGAACCCCTTTGTGGACAGAGTGTAGGAGTGAGGTGGGCAAAAGTGGAGGGAGAGAGCAGAGAAAAACAGCTAGGGGTGGGGGGGGAAGTGAGTTTGCTATTATTATATTCAGTACTTATCACAGGTTATCATCTCACAACCCTGGGTTTGATCTGTAGTGCCCATTCTACATTCTACTCTAAATACTTCAGGGCAGGAATCTGCCACTTGCTACTAACATTTTACCACTGTACAGTGACAATTAACAAGGATTAGCTTCTAGCCACTAAAACAATATTTGTCCCTCCTGTGAAGACCTTCATCTTATGTTAGGCATAGACAAAGCAAAATGGAGTAACATCAGGAGTTTAGGGATTAGGGTTAGGTCAACCCTGTAAAATGTCAACCTATTTTAATTTAGGGTAAATATTAAAGTGAAACTTTGCCATTGACATCAATAGGAGTTTTGTCATTGGCTTTACCACCGAATCTGATCCTAAACCAGTAAGGTTTCAGCAATCATTCAGGTACTCTCTTTGAGCTTCCCCATTGAAATACAGTTTCATTTTGGGTTGGTGAAGCACATCAGCTGATGGAACTTTGAACCGTCTCCTGGCTATTACTTTCTGTGACTTGTCCAGGCAGGCCCTGAGAGTTATGAAATAGTGAAGCAGAATAATCAAATGCCTGGATTCCACAAAAGGACAATCAAACAAAAACCTAAGTTCCCTGAACACCTCCTTTTGTTCAGCTATTTGTTCTGATATTTAATGTGCAAACTGTAAATCAGCTGTAAACAAACTCTGCACCTGAGAAACCAACGGAGCACATAGCAAACCAACAGAGCACCTAGCAATGGGACTATTCACAGAGTAAGTTACTACTCATTGGAAGTCAAGAAAGAAACATCTGGCCCTAGATTCAGCTAAACTCGGCCACTTTAGAGGTCGTGTGTCAAACGAAAATACAACTAAGTAAAGTTCTTGGCAACTTTATATTCATCCTGATGGCTCAAGATACTGAGGTTATCATTGATTTAGATAAAAGGTATTAAATGTTTTTGACTGAACACTTCTAGCATCATCTGCCAACATAGTAATATAGAAGCACTTTTTGTTAATTATATCACTGAACGAGAGCCAGAAAACTATAGAATTTTTCAACTTGCTGGCTTCCCATTTCAGCGAGAAAAAACTGCCATTTCTGAGTTAGGCAGATTCATTGATTTAAAATCATTTATACTGTCGCCACTTGTCACTGACTTACTTACAGGAGACGCGGCCCTGGTTTTCTATATTTGGATAATAAACAGCTCAGAAACCAAGCTTCAAAGAGAATGTTTGAAAAGAATATTCCAATGAAAAAATACAGCCAGCAAAAGCCACTCTAGCTAAATATTAACAAAAACTGTTAGAATCCTGACAGCTTTTGCAAAGAAGTTAAGAATGACGACTAGCCAGATACTTTGATTAAAACGTCATAGGAGATAAATGGGGGGACATTTGGTCCCATTACAAAAAAATAATTTATAGAAATCACTGTCAGAAAAATACTGCATTCCTCTTTCTGGGCACGTAAAGCCTAATCCAGACCCCATTAAAATCATTGTGAATTTTTTCATATACTTCAGTGGGCTTTGGATCAGACCCCTAACTCAGCACAAACATTCTTCATTAGATTAAATTACGGATCTCCCTGATCACCAGGCAAGCCTAGACATGAACTACAAAGGGAAAAGAGTCAGTCACAGTTTCTCTAGTAACTGCAGGCCAAACCAAGTGCTAGCACTATTTTCCTAACACATTGATGGTTAGGGCCGCCCCATTAGAATTTTTGCAGTTACATGATTTTGCAGAGTCTGTTGCTAACAAATATGGAACCGACACATCTGTATGCCACTTACTTTTAAGAACCTTCCTTCTGCCTGTTCTGAATTATTTTTTCAAAGAAATCATCTTTTTTATTTGGAAAAAATTGCCATGTGTCTATTTATTGAGGCATCTGCCCATACGGGTGTGATTGATAAAGCACGAGAGATCCCTACTCCAGGTAAGGCAACTGACCTATAACTAATTATCTTGGTATAAAATAAGTTAGTAAGAGCCATTCTGGAGGAAAAAAATCCTTGTTGGTTAAGAGATTAATTTATCCTCGTGGGAGGAGGGCACTTTGCATTTGTTTGTCCTGGCTGCCTTTCAGCCTGTTGTTCAGACAGAACTTGACCTGCCTCTAGATACAATGATGTGTGAGTAATAACGTCACCTTCACAAGGCACCATGTCCACTGTGAGCAGCAGGATGCTGCAGGGCGGGGTAACTTTGGCATAGTTGGGCAATGTGATGCTAACAAAAGACACATTCATTTAAATTTTCTCAGGAATCAAAATGCAAAAAATTCCAGGCTGAAGCAACATAGAAATTATTTTTAATTGCAGCCATAAACCAAACATTTTAAGATGCTTTAGATAGATAGGTAGATAAGATTAACATAAATAGTAGACTTTATTATGCAATATGCATATAGCGATATGGCCAAGCTAATTACATTGATCCATATGGGCCTGCTTCAAAGCCCTTTGAAGTCAAGGGAAAGATTCCCACTTCAGTGGGCTTTGACTCCTGCTTTGTAAGAGTGCACAGGTTGTATAAGCAAGCACGCAGTACAAGCAATAAAGGTAGATTTCAGACAGGATATAGTGGAGCTGATTCCACTAACTTAGGATGGGTTCAACAAACACAGAACATGCTCTTCCTCAGGAACCTGAATGTACTATGGCCCTAGCTGTAAATCTTTCAGTTTGAGGCCTGTTTGTATTCCCATATCTGTGAGTTGCATTGTGTTTCCTGTGCTTAGAAGGGATCATAGAAGGTGTGCATGCAGGCATGTAGTACTGTTGAATGGACTCTAATATTATTAATTCAAATCACACTATAAAGTAGTGGTTAGGGAAGAATTGTGGTTTGCTCACGAGAGTGATCTTAACCCATTATGCACCATGTATTGCTAAGTCTTTAAATGTGAACTTCAGTCTCTGAAAATTGAAAACGCAAAGAAACTTTTAAAACAATAAGTCAAAGAGTTTCATACTGGTTTGACACAGCCTATAGTAAAAAGCAAAGGAGAGAACACAGAGTTGACCGCTGGCTTTCTTTAAACAGGGTCTTCATGCCTTGCTCTATCATTAGCAATTTTTCTGTAATAACTTGGTGATTATACTTATTAATTCTCCCCACACACACATTCACACCATTTTCTCATTTCATGCCATGATTTTCAAAAGTGACTAGTGATTTTGGCCACCCAATCTGAGAAACCCTTAAAGGGGTTTGATTTTCAGAGGATGGGTGTTCAGCACTTTCTGAAAATCAGGGCCCATTAAGTCACAAGCTGGACACTCACTAGCACCAGTCACTTTTGCAAATGTTATCTTTAATGTCTCCAGGGTCTGCCTACCCAGTGGACACATACCTGACAAGCATTTCTCTCCTCCCAGCTCCACACTTTCTCTCCTGCAGTTTCACCTCCCATATACTATGGGGCACTGCAGAGCTAGAAATCCTTCCTTGCTGCTCCTCCTTCTGGTTTTCTTGTCCTCAGTGGGGTAGGTCCTGGGGAAAGAAGAGGGAGAAGAAGGTGCAGCCTGCACCATGCTGGCTTTACCCACCTGCCTTCTGCCCTTGAGTGCCTCAGCAGCAGCAGGCTGGGTGCACGTGGGGCAGGAGAGACCAGGTTGGATGGGAGAACAGGACTGGGGAGGAGGGTGGGATGCAGGACTTGGGAGAGAGAGAAGGCCAGAGGGGTGACAAAGAAATGCAGGGGAAGCCTAGCAGTAGAGACTGGAGCAATGGGCGGGAGAGGGTCAGGCGAAATGTGGAGTGCACAGGACCAGGTGATGGGCAAGGATAGAAAGAGCCATGGAGGAAAAAAGAAGAGCTAGACAGAAGGTTGGGACCAAGAGGAAAGAGAAGAGAAAACACTTCTCGTAAAGACAGGCAAAGGTGAGTCTTGGAGTCTAATATATTTGTCTGAGCTCCTCATTCTGGCTGCTTTCTGTTTCTGCAGCAAGCTAGGCCATGCCACAGTGATCTGAGAGACATCCTGAGCGATTCTGGCTTATCCCCTGGAGCCCAGGCCTAAGGGAGGTCTCTGTGGGAAGGACAGGCTACATGAAGAGGGAAGGGGTCCACCAGGTGATGGGGGCCGGGAGATGCTGTGGGTGTAGGGGCTTCTACCACCCTGGGTGTTTTTGCTTTTCAGATGGTGAGGGCCATAAAACCAGGTCCCCATGGGAGACTCTTACTCTGTGCATCCGTATATTTATTAATCTCTTTCTAATGTACCTCTCACCAAAGTATATCGGCATCTTGTACCAGCCTAACAAAATCAAGCTGATCCCAGTGGCCCCCTTAGGTTCATCCCATCCTCATTTACACAGGACTCAAGTTCACTCTGATCCCAAACAAGATTCACTCCTCTCCATTTACCAGCCTGGGATCACACTGGATTTTCATCTGGGTAACTGAGATCCCAAATCTAATTCCTAGGTTCTCCCACTCTGTTTGCAGCCACCATTATCTCTAGTTACACACTAGGAGACTTTTTTTTTATATTTCATTTGGATATAAAAGCTGTTTAAAAACCTAACATGAGGACAGAAAACTAAACTAGGGAAAGTGAAAGGGCTAGTACAGACATGGCTGGCACACAAGGTGTTAGGAAGACAAGCACTGGGGAAGCGCCAGTCTTAGACAGAAGCGATCTATGAACTAGTCTCAAAAATGATGGTGAGTTAAGAATCATGTTGAATACCATAGCCCAGACTGTCCCAGTTCTAACTCCTGTGCTGTAACCACTCCATTAAAGGAGAGTGGTGATATCGCTTTCTGTTCTGTGTTCTGTATTTGTTTTATCCATGGAAACGTCTTGCACAATAAAGCCTCCCATCATAAAGTCAAGTCCATTTCAGGGCAGTGACCCATCCTCCATGACAAGCCCCACCTGAGTGGCCATGACGACAGAGTGTATACAAAGCTTCCAGGCCTAGGGCTGCCCCACAACCAACACTGGGAACAGTCTAGCGGAGGATTCTCATGGGTAGACATGGGACGGTCTGCTATTGCCTTAGGATCACCTCCAGAATTTCCAGCTTGCATGGTTGTCCTTTAAAACAGTGCTCAGAATCAATGCATGGAATGAATAGGGGGCTGGGCTACTGACTGAAAAAAAGGAGGGATATGTTTAAAGTGAAGAAAGCAGATGCTACCAGCACTTTTCTTCCTGCTTCGAATACTTCCAGGAAGTATTTTGTTCTAAATGCAATACCCAGTATCAGGATTATTACAAGGTAAGCTCCTTATAAGCAAATCCTGAAGTTGTTTTACACACTCTGAGGCTGAAGCATTTATGAGGAAAAGCTTGTAGAAATACTCTTTTGTGGACCAAATTCATTCGTGGTCTTACTCCATTGGGTCTCTCATTGAAAAACAAGGAAGAGTCAGGTAAACTTGCATAAAATATGTTAGTGTATTATTAATTGTATACATCTTGTCTGAGCCATAAGGTATAGCTTATTATCATTTCAAATATGGTGTGTAATTGGGCAGAACAGATAAATTATTAGTAAAATAGAATTTGCATTAAAGATTAGGAGACATTGTAAATTACATAATCATACAAACTAGCAAGCAAATGAAATGAATAAGAATGAAGGAGTACAAGTGAAAAGAACAAAGGTACTACCCCACATGCACTTTGCACAGAGTTTGTTAACTTATTTGATGAACATAGTTTAGTTGTAATTATTTAGGATGATATTTTGTGCTCTACTAGGAAACAAGCTGTAGGGTAATTTGTAATAGTAACAAAGTCAAAGCAGTCTGAAGCCCCAATGCCACTTCAAGCACTATCTTTGCTTCTTCAGCATTCTGGAGAAATGCGGGGAGATCTATGTGGGGCTTATCAGGTTTATGGGTCAGCAACTTGAGAACTGGTAAGGTTCTACCATTATTATTGCTGTTGTCATTAGTACCGTCATTACAATTACGATCTGCTAAGAACCTGTTAACAGGAAGTGGCACAATTCTAATATATTTGGCCAAATTTGTCTCTGGTGTAATACTACTGACCCTAATAGTTAAAACAGGGATGAATCTGATTCAGTAAGTCTCAGAAAATCAGTATTCATTTGCCATAAACCACATAGGATGTTACTTATCCTCAAACACTTCACTTTGGCCCTAATTTTGCAGCCTTCTCCCTCTGTGGGTGCATTTACTCACATGAGGAAAATCTCTATCTCATACTCACCAGCATGACTAAGTGTTGCACAATTGGGTTGTTATGGTCTCCAATTTCCATTTTTTATATTCTCTTCACTTATGATATTTCATGGATTCAGTATGTCTTTGCACTAACTCCTTTGTGGTGAGCCAACTTTGTATTGGAATTACTGGTGCAAATTTATTTCTAGAGTAACTCCTTTGGGGTCTCTGGAATTACACCAAAGATGAATATGGCCCAGTGTTTCAGTTGTCATTGTTAACTGTTTGTGTTAGAGAAGCATCTAACGAAATTCAATGCGTGATCATATAATTATTGGAAACTTTGTGTCTTTTTCTAGGTGTAGCTGCAGTGCTCTCCCCGCAGAAGTAGTGTTTGGTTTGTAGGCAGTGTAGTTAGCTGATTGTATCCATCTCTTTGCAATCACTAACTTTACTGCCATCAAAACAAGGCACAAAATTCCCTGCTACAGCCTTGGCACGGAGAACTTACAAGCTGCTGATGTCTAACTCACAGAATAAATCATCACATCTTTCATTTACAATTTCATTTTCAGAAATGTCATCTGTTCAACAAAGAATGCATTGTTGAAGAAGTTAGGTGAAATCTTAGCCTCATTGAAGTCAGTGGCAAAACCCACATTGACTTCAGTGGACCCAGGATTTCACCTGTTGTGTTTAATTTGGCTTTTGAAAACACCTCAAATATTCAATTCTTTATGTACCAAGATTTGTCCAACAAGCATTCTAAGAGCAAAGCAAAGAGGCCAAAGAATTCAAGTTCGGTTCATTCAACTTTAAAAATCCTCTTAAAGATATAAACATGTATGTATCAATTCTTATTTTTAACAAACTAAAAACATGTAGATACTTCCAAAAATGCTTAGAGATCATATGCTGTATTCTGCTTTAAATACATCTTCACCATGTTAGCATATGTCACCCTCTCCACTTTGGTGAACTTCTAAGAATTAATTATAAAGAAATATCAATTCAACTTAATAGTACAAGAGTCTGCCATATTTCAGTGGCAAGACCTGCTCTTAGTAAAAGCAGATGTTGGAAATGAACTGTCTTGTACATTAGCCTAGTTACCAGGCAGTGTAGTTAGCTGATTGCTAAAGGTAACAATCACTAACCACACAGCCAGGTAAAAAGGTATGTAACGCATCTTGTTGGAAGTCTGGAATACTGAAATGTTTCGACAACACAAAAGGCATTTAGCCTGGCTCTTCTGAAGAGGTGCACAGTGCAGAGACAAAGCAGAGCAGAAGAAGCGTAATGGATTCCCCATGAACATGCAAGTGACATCAATCTAATTGTCAGCTCAATACTGAATAACTGTTAAGTTGGAATAAAGCTGTATATTAAAATGTTTCATACCCTTGGATGCAGAAAGAAAATGCAAAACAGAATCTGAAGAGATCTTTTTATTTTGTAATTTGCAAACACAGGGTCTGATTCTGGTTCATAGATTTCAAGGCCAGGAGGGACCACTGTGATCTTTTAGTCTTACCTCCTGTATTAACAAAGGCCATAGAACTGCCCCAAAATAATTCCTAGAGCAGATCTTTTCAGATCTTACTGACATCAACCTTACACCTGTCTAACCCCACTGACTTAAGTGGAGTTACTCACCATTTACACCCATTTAAGTGAAATCAGACTCAAGCTTGTAATTGTTTCAGGAGAAAAACCTCCCTCTTCACTTTTCCCAATGGAGGATCTTTACATGGAAGTTCCTCCATAGCAACACCTGAAGCCTTACCATTGGCATGATCCTATGAAGTGGTGAGCTTCTCTGGAACGTGATAAAACACCCTCAACTTGTATAATCTTCATTAGGAGTTCAAGCTGCTCAGCTTCTTGCAGAATGGGGTCCCATGGGAACAGGGCATGGGATTTTCCTGCGTCCATATAGCCTATGTACCCCCAACTCAGTGTGGAGTTGCGAACTTGAGTCTGACCGTTCATAGAGATGACATAGGTGAGGTTATATTTTTCATGTGAACCATCTTTCTTTGTCTTGTTCGCATATTTTTCCCTTGGTCCTTTGTGAAGTAGTGTATTAGCTGTCCCTCTATTTTTGTTATCTATTTACCTTATATACAGTTAGGATATACAACAAGTTGTAACAAACTGTAACTATCATATGCAGAACAATATAATGAAATTGTTAATTTATTTGAATGAGGGTCATATAAATCAAATTTTATAAGGCAAGAGATAGCACTATCACAAGGTGGCTAGCCCCTTTAAGTAAAGTGGACCCAGCATACCTGGGCCAGCACAGGTACATCCCATAGTGACTCAGTGAAGAGAATGGTGTGGTACTTGAGGCTAATAAATGAGTGAAAGACTGCTCTGAGCAAGGGGAAGGTCCTTGGAAAAAGATGGGAGGTCATTCGAGGAAGGACAGCTACTGGAATGGAACAAGGGCCACGCTCTAGGGAAGCAGCCCTGGGGCCTGTGTTCATGAAGAACAGAAAAGAAGAGCCAGAGCTCCGAGGCTGACAAGGGCTAGGGATATGCCAGCACTGTAATACCAAACCCATAGCTAGCCTAGGCCAACTGACTCAGGTTTGGGCTCTAGGGTTATAAAATTGCAGTGTAGGGTTTAGGCTCAGGGCTAGATCCCAGTCTCTGAGATCCCACAAGTGGGGAGAGTCTCAAAACTGAGGCTGCAGCCTGAGCATCTACACTGCAATTTTATAACCCTGCAGCTTGAGCCTGACTCAGCTACCTGGGCCAACCTGCGTCTTTTATTGCAGGGTAGCTGCACCCTAGGTGACCAGCAGAGGGAGCATCCTGATGGCCTTTCTGGGCAAAGGCTTGGAAGCCAGGAATGATTTTGGCTGGGGTGGATTTTCTGATAAAGAACAGGTGTGGACCAAAAGAAAGGCTAGGTGTGGCAGAACATGCCCGAGCTGGGATATGAGGACTGAGATTTGGCACTCTCGTGTGTTGTGTGTGGGATAAACTGACTGTGTTTGGGCTTCCAAGGACTATGTATGTTATGCAGAATAATAAACTAGCCCCGGGAAGGGGTAATGCTGGACACAAGAGACCATTTGGTGGAGTCTTTAAGAAGCAGAGCGGAAGCTGAGACAGGAGAGTGAAAGCTGAGACAGTTACCCTGACATTGTTGTGCCCAGCTGCAAGGAGGCACTCGGAGGGAGGGGGAATTGTGGCAAGCACAACAAAAGTTTCATGCTAGACATTTCAGTCACAACACTACTTGTCTCCCGCAATACAGCAATGGTGCTATTCCTGCCTAGAACACTCTGGGCTACATCCTCCGGTCCTTACTTAAGCAAAACTCCTGTTGACTCCAAAGAGACTGTGCTTGACTCTATTACCACTTCACAAAAACATCACACTTCATCTGAAAACTAGAGTTCTGTGTAACCACAAAACATAATACAATTCTACTATGCAGTACTAATGAGTGCTAAAGTGGTAAGGAACTAGTTAGCTGATCATCTCATGGTACAGATCACCACAGGGGTTTAAATCTGCTCATTTAAATCTGGCTCCTGGGTTGGTAGTAACTGAAAGCTACCAGCTCGTGGTGCTATGGTGCCCTACTTGTTAGGTCTAAAGTTTTAATTCAAGCAGTAATATTCTAATTGGGCCACATTACATATGACAAATACCTGCACTCCCATAATGAAGTGCCCTCTGATGGATACTGTCAGTGCCAGATATACTAAGGGGTGCAGTAATATCACCAATTGTCTACAAAATGAACGGCAGGATTTCCTAGAATAAACAGGGTTCTGAGTCAAGTACTGCGCTGGGGAAGATGGGCAAACTGTGATGCTCTTTGCCGGTGCTGGATTAATGCACAGATGCACTAGGCCTAGCCCTTAAAAATGATTTATTTAAAAACAAGATGAAAACCAGGCCCCAATTCACCATTGGCCTGCCCATGGGGTACCCACGTACAGCAGTAACATATGGGTGTGAAATGCTACCTGGGCCAGCACAGGTACATCCCATAGTGACTCAGTGAGGAGAATGGTGTGGCACTTGAGGCTAATAAATGAATGAAAGACTGCTCTGAGCAAAGGGAAGATCCCTGGAAGAAGATGGGAGATCACTGGGGGAAGGACAGCTACTGGAATGGAACAAGGGCCATGCTCTAGGGAAGCAGCCCTGGGGCCTGTGTTCGTGAAGAACAGAAAAGAAGAGCCAGAGCTCCGAGGCTGGCACGGGCTAGGGATATGCCAGCACTGTAATACCAAACCCATAGCTAGCCTAGGTCAACTGACTCAGGTTTGGGCTCTAGGGTTATAAAATTGCAGTGTAGGGTTTAGGCTCAGGGCTAGATCCC
>ML677396.1:21706965-21803633 GCA_007922305.1 Dermatemys mawii | reverse complement strand
AATTGCCCCTACTTACTTGCTCCCAGCCTCAGGTCTTTCCTGGGCTGTTTTAAGCCCTTCTGGCTGGGAGTGGGTAGCCGCCCCACTACAAAAATAAAGACAGTGGATTTCAAGAAGGCAGACTTTAGCAAACTCAGGGAGTTGGTAGATAAGATCCCATGGGAAGCAAGTCTAAGGGAAAATGGATTGAAGACAATTGGGAGTTTTTAAAAAAGACATTATTAAGGGCACAAGAGCAAACTATCCCACTGTGTAAGAAAGATAGGAAGTATGGCAAGAGACCCCCGTTTAACCAGGAGATCTTCAATGATCTAAAAATCAGAAAAGAGTTCTACAAAAAGTAGAACCTGGTCAAATTACAAAGGATGAATATAAACAAATAACACAAGTATACAGGGTCAAAATTAGAAAGGCCAAGGCACAAACAAGATCAAACTAACTAGAGACATAAAGGATAACAATAAAACATTCTACAAATAGATTAGAAGAAAGAGAAAGACCAAGGACAGGGTAGGCCCATTACTCAATGAGCGGGAGGATATAATAACAGAAAATGTGGAAATGGCAGAGGTGCTTAATGACTTCTTTGTTTCGGTTTTCACCAAGAAGGTTGGTGGTGATTGGACATCTCACATAGGGCAAGTCAGTGAAAATGAGGTGGAATCAGAGACTTAAATAGGAAAAGAATAAGTTAAAAATTACTTAGACAAGTTAGAAGTCTTCAGGTCACCAGGGTCTGATTAAATGCATCACAGAATACAAGGAGCTGACTCAGAAGATATCTGAGCCATTAGTAAATATCTTTGAAAAGCCATGGAGGATGGGAGACTTTCCAGAAGACTGGAAAAGGCAAATATAGTGCAAAGGTATAAAAAGGGAAATAAGAACAATCCAGGGAATTATAGACCAGTCAGCTTACCTTGTGTACCCAGAAAGGTAATGGAGCAAATAATTAAGCAATCAATTTGCAAACATCTAGAAAGTAAGGTGATACGTAACAGTCAGGATGGATTTGTCAATAATAAATTACAAACCAACCTGATAGCTTTCTTTGACAGGGTAAGAAGCCTTGTAGGTGGGGAAGAATTGGGGGGAGGAGGAAGCTATAGATTTGGTATATCATGACTTAGTAAAGCTTTTGATACTGTCTCATATGACCTGCTCATAAACAAACTAGGGAAATTCAACCTAGATGGAGCTACTATAAGGTAGGTGCAAAACTGGTTGGAAAACCATTCCCAGAGAGTAATTATCAGTGGTTCACAGTCATGCTGGAAGGGAATAACCAGTGGGGTCTCACAGGGATCAGTTCTGAATCCTGTTCCGTTCAATATCTTCAACAATTATTTAGATCAGGCCTGCACAACATGCGGCCCGGGGGCCACATGCGGCCCGCATGGGCTCACTGTGCGGCCCGCTGGGAGTGAGTAGGGGTGGGGTAAGCCAAGCGGTGAGGTTGGGGGAAGCAGATGGGGCAGGGTGAGGGTGGGGCTTTTTGGACCACAGCTGTTTTTTTTGCAGTAATACGGCCCTCGCTGCTTTCCGAGTTGTGCAGGCCTGATTTAGATAATGGTATAGAGAATACACTTATAAAGTTTGTGGACGATACCAAACTGGGAGGGGTTGCAAGTGCTTTGGAGGATAAGATTAAAATTCACAATGATCTGGACAAACTGGAGAAATAGTACAGCAGGATAAGATCCTGATTGTTCCTTCCTAAGTGGAGTACTTTGTATTTGTCCTTATAGAATATCATCCTATTGGATACTTCCACCTTTTCTTGTTCTCTGTATGTATATATATATTTTCCTACTATATGTTCCATTCTATGCATCTGATGAAGTGGACTGTAGCCCATGAAAGCTTATACTCAAATAAATTTGTTAGTCTTTAAGGTGTCACAAGTACTTTTATTTTTTTTGACCTGAGAGTATGGGCAGCAATGTTACTGGTACCTGTGGGAAGGTACTTCATAAGACTAGAATCAGAGGGGTAGCCGTGTTAGTCTGGAATTGCAGAAGTGACAAAGAGTCCTGTGGCACCTTCATAAGACTAGTTAACATTTAGAAAACATTTTATCTTTATTTTTATGGTAACCATTTCTTACTTTAATAGATATTTATTTTTACTAATTTAAAACCTCTGTGTAGTTAAACAAACTTATTTTATTTTTTAATCAAAACAGTCCAGTTTTGTGAACTGTGTGGATAATTCCATTTAAAGTGGCAATTTTTTGTATATTGACCTCTTAGAGGTGTGATGGATCTAATAGATCTGGATGGGCCAGGGGAGGGCTGGATAGTACAGAACACATTTTGGGGGTAAAATCAATGATAGGGAGTGTGTTGGTCACTCTGCATGTGGTAGCTCAGGCCAATGGAAGTCAAACTGTGACTGGTGTGTTGTAGTGTTATAAAACAGTCCCCATCAGGATCTGTTACTTTGCTGTTGACTAGCATGAAGAAAGCAGCATTGCCAAAGTTTCTCCAAATCATTAACTTCTATCTAATGTGGAAATTGTAATTTCAATTCCCTTAATTACAGGTTTAAGCCATACCTTGTCAATAAATGCCTCAAACATGACACCATTACAGATGGGCAATGAGATAGTCATGCTTGAGTGGACAGGACCAGCCCTGTGCACTCAACAGGCAACAAACAAGATGATACAATCCTCGGTGCTAAGAGTGGCTCATAAAACAGTTTATTGGATTCCCTAAGTAACAAGAGACTTGGTGTTAGGCACCTTAGAAATAAATACTTGAAACAGATTGTAATTCAAGAAGCCAAATCCAAAGAGCATTTAGAGCACTGAGCTGGGTTTGGGTTGATTTGTCTAATGTGGTTCTTGCATGTTTTATAATTAGCTCAGTTCTACAAAAACAAAGTCATCACCAAAAACAATCTCAGAGATTTAGGGTGACTCAGCTCTGCTGTCCTGTTCCAACTTCTGATTTGTTTAATTCTTAAATTTAATTTATAAATCTGAACATGCAGAGACAACAACAGAAGTAAAAAACAGAACTGTGAGAGACAGACAGGTTGGGAATGTCTCAGCATGAGTAAATTGCCAGCTGTACCTCATTTATTAATCCTTATGCTTACCTCAATGATCTAAAGGTCACTGATTGTCTTTGGACTTTCAATGTTAAAATGCTTCCAAATAGTCAAAGTTTGTGGATAAGATTTGGTCAGAGATTTTAGTTCTTTTTCTTTCTAGTAAAGCATCTTCAAACAGGAGAATACTTGTGTCAGGATTGCCTCCCACTCTGAACTCTAGGATACAGATGTGGGGACCCGCATGAAAAAAGACATAACCCCCCCAAGCTTATTTTACCAGCTTGGGTTAAAATGTTTTTCCCCAGAACACAACTTCTTCTGTATCTGGACCTGGTACGCTGCCACCACCAAACTACGTCTAGGGTAGTTTCGGATCCTTCTTTCCCTTTCCACTAACCCCCCAAACTTCTTCCTTCCCTGGAAAGCTTGACAGAATAAAAAAAACAAACCTCGCCTGATCCTGCGAGACGTGCCTGATCCAAAACCAGGATCTTACACAATGGAAAACAAGCAGTCAGCTTTTTAAAAGAAAGATTTTAATAAAAGAAAAAAATAAAGGAATAAATCCCGTATAACCATCAATAGAACAGCATCTACCATAATCAACAAAAGGATTCAGAAACCAGACCTCTCCCCCGAGGCAACTTTCTCCCACTGTTGATATCTCTGCTGAAGCTTACAATATCAAGAAGCACCCAGCCAACACTCACCACTGAGAACCCTCCAAGTGATAAAAAGAAGGCAAACTTACTGACTACAGTACTTGATAGAATCTTGGAGTTACAGTGAAAGACATAGCTGTGTTCATCCCATAGCCGAGGTGAACAGAGAGAGGACCCAGAGAGAAACTGAAACTTAAAATCCTTTGTCTCCTGAGGAATTTCTCATTGGTCAGTTGTCCACCTCTCAGGTTACCTTTCGCTTAACCCCTTACAGGTAAACACTAATTCTAGGCTACTTCACACTTATGACAACTTGTGTGCCTTGGATCCATTACTTCCTCATTGGTAATTGAGGAGAATTCCACATCATGGTGTTTGGGTTTTGAAACTAATTGTTGTATTGGTTAAAATACCTTTGCCATATGCCCTGTAGTCTGCTTGACAAGAATTGTAGCCACATCATCTAGGGTTTGTGGAGACAGAATGTAATGCTGTAATGTTTATCCAGTAGAATCCTAGCTTTGCGCATGCCCCATGATCAAGTCCTTATTGGCTTCTGTTTTTAAAATATTTTATTACAATGCATCAGAATAAGCTCTGTATGTTTAGATATTTTTCTAATCAGAGTGGGATATTTTTATCCAGTGAGCAGAGTTAAGATTTTACTCTGATTCCAGAAATTATTTCATGTGATCTAATTCACTGCAGGTATTGTATGTACAAAGTAGTTGCCAGCAATTAGACTATCTTTCCTGTCATGCAGACAGCTATCAAGCTTGAAGAGAGCTTCACCATGATAGGAATGTGTTCTGTGTTCAAGGATCTAATTTGCTAAGGCTGATGTTTCCCAGATAAGATGCAAAGACACAGATGTATTGTGCCTCCTCTTGCTTATGTCTCAACAGCATGCAATGGAGAAGAAGTGGATTTTCAGTGAACACTTTCCATATTCACTCCTGTGATACAACCATTATGATTTATTCTTTCTAAAGATAGTTCTAATGTCATTTTGCTGGTGCTTGTATGCTGCAGGTAGGAGACCTATGGCCCAGAACCCATGGATGGACAGAACTAGTTCCTTATGTGGCTCCTTTTTGTTTTTCTGGCTCTGATCCTCCAAATTCCATCAACAGTTTGCAGGAGTAAAATTTTGTTAGATAATGTGCTCTCTGTACATAAAAGTTTAGTTTTATTTTTACAATTTAATAATATTAAAGAGTAATTACAAATTCTACATAATAAACTTCCCCTTACGTCTGGTTTATATAAATCTTTCTCCTTGGTGTTGTTGAACATGTGTGTTTTCAGTAGAATGGTAGATATGGCAATAAACCTACCTTAATATAGGCTTTGTTGGTACTGTCAGTAGATATAATTTTTTTGCCCTTGATAGGCATCATGTTCTGAACTTTGAACTCAGTGCCAGAAAGCTGGTTCTAGGGTACAGAATAAAGGGTTAAGCACCTTCTATGTGTGAAGGGCAGCATGAGAGAAAGCACAAAGGTGCTTGTTTTAAATTTTAACCGGGCAATAGAAGTTGACATCACGGAGTGATTGGAGGCAAACATTGACAGCTCTACAGCAGATATTAAAGATGCTAGATGGGTCTCTTACGTTTGATGCAACAGAGAAGGAGAAGCTAATGAAGGGTTGCAGAGAGAGGGGAGATATCATTAAAGCCATGGTCTAGGAGAATTATCTTTGTAGCAGCACCCTAAATGGATATCAGGGGGCAAGATTGCATTTGTCAATGCCAGAGAGAAGGATGTTGCAGTAAGTAAGTGAGACATGAGAGGATGAAAGCATGGACAAGAATTGTAGCTGTGCAGATGGACTGCAGAGATTCTAGATTAGAAAAATGATGCAGAAGGAATCTGCAAGATTTAGATGTGTAAGCAGTGTCAGGAATGAGATCTATTCTGACATCTGGTGGTGAATTATGGGAATTGCAGTGAGCGGTGGAAAATAACTTTGGGGCTGATCGATTTGCATAGGCACACCCACCGCGCCTAGCCTGAGCTCACAGCAGCCCACATGGCCACTTCGGCTGATGTGGGAGCCCCAGTTTCTATGTTACTGGAGCAGGAATGATAAAGTGATGTTACCCTGATCGTGTGAATGAAGGACTATGGACATGTACTTGGCCCTTGTTATGATGGAGGGACTCGCCATCATCTAAGTAGCACTCACTAGTCAAGGGCCATGCGCTTCAGAATGCTCTGAGAATGAGAGAGGTCATGGGTAGGTTTCTATGTGTTTTGGTGAGGGACTTGTGTAAGGGTCCCCTAGGCCTATTACACTGTGTCTCTCTCTGCTGTAGAATGTTAGAGCTAATTTTGATTCCCTTAGGAGTCCAGGTTCAGCCTGCTAAGCTGAAGTCATTTTGGGTCTGCTGGTGTATCTGTGCTAAGATGCTGGCCTTTTCCCCCTCCCCCACTAAGAGCTGAAACCACTGAGCACTGTGTTAAGTGGGGGTGGGCCTAAAGGTGTGTTGGTGGCACCAAGCAATTTGTGCAGCTAGCAGAGCAAAGCAGTGGACTCAGCTGAGCCGTTCCTGGGTGCAGTTTGTGTGGCTGGCAGAGTGGCTGGCACCGCAGAGCTGTCCGTGTGTCAGCTAGCAGGACGGCTAGCGGAGTAGTTGGTGCTGCTGGCGGAGTGGCTGGCACAGCAGAGCAGTCCGTGTGTCGACTAGCGGAGCCGTTTGTGCTGCTGACGGAGTGACTGGCACCGCAGAGCTGTCCGTGTGTCGGCTAGCAGGACGGCTAGCGGAGTAGTTGGTGCTGCTGGCGGACTGGCTGGCACAGCAGAGCAGTCCGTGTGTCGACTAGCGGAGCCGTTTGTGCTGCTGATGGAGTGACTGGCACCGCAGAGCCGTCCGTGTGTCAGCTAGCAGGACGGCTAGCGGAGTGACTGGCGCTGCAGAGCAGTTCGAGTATCGGCGAGCAGAGCAGAGCGGATTGCGGTGAGGGCTGCAGCGGAACCCCACAGAGAGGTGGCGCAGTCGGCCTCGGACCACGTAAGGTGCCCCATGCCCTACCCTCCATTTCCACCCAGGCTGGGAGGTAAGACTCTGCCAATTGCCTTTTGAACTCTGCACTGACCCAGAACAGAGACTCTTGGGCTGTTGGACTTTTGGGACTATTGAGTGACTTTTTGGGGTTGTGGAACTCAAGAGCCAAAGGGAAGGCCACGGCCTATTTGCTGGGAGGGGGGCTTCTGGTTCACGGTTTGGTTTATTAACCTTGCTTGTGGTCTTTCCCCAATATAATGCCACATTGTTTCTCCGTGTTATTAAAAGGCTTTGGTACACTCAGACTCTGTGCTTGCGAGAGGGGAAGTATTGTCTCTCACAGACGCCCAGAGGGGTGGTATATGGTTGTCCCAGGTCACTGGGTGGGGGCTCAAGCCGGTTCTTGTATTGTGCTATTGGAATGGAACCCCTGGATACTGAACCCGGCCCTTGTTGCTGCCAACTCTGATGGGCAGAAGGGTTACAGATGTAATCTAGATGTGAGGAACTAGAAGAGAGGTTATGGGCTGAGTGACAGGCAGGATGATGGTACTGTCTGCTGTGATCAAGAAAGGAGGTGGCAGAGGGGATTTGGGGCAAGAGGGAGTTTAGAAGTGTTTCAGCCATGTTGAATAGATCAGACAATGTCAGAGGCTGAGGTTTTAGTGTGGATAGGAGACAGGTCTGGTGGAGACAGGTCTGAGCACTGTTAGCACATAGATGGATAGCTGAATTTGTGTTTACAGGTGAGATTACTCAGAGATACGGTGTAGAGCAGGGGGTCTCAAACTCCCAACCTGTGGGCCATCTGCAGCCCAAGAACCTCCCCACTGCGGTCTACGGAGGAGAGAGAGATGCGGCCACAGTGTCGGCTCTCTCTGCCGCAGGCACCACTCCCTGCAGCTCTTATTGGCTGTGGGAGAGGGACAGAGATACCATCACTAGTCGCCGGGCAGATCAGCATCATTAGTTGCCGGGCAGTCAGCCTTGGAGGCAGCGTCATTTTTTTCCACACTGAATATAAACAAGTCAAAATAGTGAACACAACTCTCTGATGCACACCTTGCTGCAATGGTGAAGGTTTCAACTGCTCAGTCACTGAGGCTAAACATCAACAAACGGACAGAACTGAAGCGTTGCCTGGTGTCTGGCCAGGGGCGGCTCTAAGGTTTTTGCCGCCCCAAGCGCAGAAGTTACGTGGCACACCTGCAGGCACACATGTCCAGTGTACCGTGGATTCAGCGGCATTTCTGTGGGGAGGTCCATGATTCCTGCGGCCTCGTTGTCCCTGGCGCTGAAATGCCGCCAAAGATAGCCTTACTGCTGCCCTGACGACGAACGTCAGGCCGTTCCCCAGGGCTTGCCGCCCCAGGCATGCGCTTGGAGCGCTGGTGCCTGGAACCGGCCCTGTGTCTGGCAAACACTAAAAACTCTGTGGCAGGCGAAGAATTGTATAATGTTGTATGACAGTTTTACTATTTCTGATAAATTCAAAATAAAAAATACAATATAAACATTTTAAGTTTATATTGGCCCACTGGGAGGATTTGAGGACTGGCACTGGCCCTAAGGTAAATTGAGTTTGAAACCCCTGGATTAAAAGATGATAGGTCTTCAAATAATATTTATAGTACTTCAGTGGTGAGAATTTTGGTATTGGAGGCCTGCAGAATTGAGCCACTTGTTAATTTTCTTATCATTCAGACAAAAAAAAAAACCCAACCACAAAACAAAGCAAACAAAATTAAAACACTTACTTGAATTATTACTGTGCCCTTAAAAGGGCCAGAACAGATATAAACCAACAATAATATAATCCACAGAGATAATCAGATCCTATTAAAAAAGTCAAATAAATAAAAATGAGGTATGTTTGATTGTTACATTACAGTTTATTCCTTTTGCCAATCCCCTGCAAATTATTTTAATTTCTGGTCTTTATTTCAAGTCATTTTTTTATTCTGGTGCTTACTAATTTTCTGCTGCTTCTGTTTTGATAATTTCTTTTCTTTTTAATTAACTGGTAAGTATTGCTTATTGCTTTTTTTGCACTGTTTTTCATCTTTTCACACATTTTTTCAAGACAGACTTTTGTTTTTAAATTTATAATATATATGTATATATACGTATGTATTAGGGATTTTTTTCTTTTTTGGAGGGGAAGTTTTGGCTCAGAACCAGCATTAGCTTTTAACAGAGCTGAGGCAGCTTGCTATTTGTGTGTCTGCCAGCTATTACTGCAGTAGATATGCTGCATCCTGCACCACCCAACACAGAATAAGGAATATCTATCATTCCTGCAAACTGCCAACTGGAATCCTAGATTTAAGCTAGACAGCATTGGAGCCAATGAATTTGCAGCATACATTCTTAGACTTCCCTGTTTTTTTTGTTTTGCTACACTACTGTTCCTTTCGCTCTTGTTTACTTTATTTATTAATTTTGTGTTTGTTGTTTGATAAAATGGGAAAAGACTTGTGACAGCATGAGGTAAGGGAAGGGAGGGGGGATTTGTTTCCTAAAGTAAGCCTTCTTTCCTAATGCATTTAAGATTTCTCACAGAGTTAAAATGGTGTCATATTACTTGAGTGTAGTGGATTGATCTTTCCTTTTTTTCCTGCAGAAGCTATGTATTTGCATTCCAGCCTCATTTGGATTTGGAGATGTTGTTAACCTCAGTACAAAAAGTAAACCGGTCCACAGCTGAAATCTCCCCAGTACTGTTTCAGCTGGCTTTCACTTTTGGATCCCTCCCTGGGGGGAAAATATGAGATAACCCTGTGTTATGAGAGCCTTCAGTGATGCTGCAGTTCCAAAGATACATGCATCAGCAGGGTGGATTTCTTTGCTATATAAGAGGGGTGTGGTATGTGATAGAATAACTGAAATTCCAGCTGCAGAATCACAAGAGGCCACCACAGAGTTCCTAATTATTCAAGCTTGAGCTAGTGAAATAATATACCTATTGATTCTTATTTATTCTAAATAAGGAAGTAAAAGAGAGAAAATGATAACCATTAAATACTTGATCTGAAAATACATGTTTCAGAATTGGAAGGCAGTTCTCTCACCTGTTTTATAATTTCTCTATAAGCAGGTTACTGGAAGAAGCAAGGAAAGAAACTTTTTTTTCCCAGTGCAATCCAGATACTTGGAGATAAGAAAAGTTGTTCATTAGTACAGAAAGGATAAATTGTTAATATTGTACACAGTTTTGTTGTAGGCTTGCTTGTCCCAAAATATGCGAGAGCCAAGGTGGATGAGGCAATATCTTTTATTGCATCCATTTTTGTTGGTGAGAGAGGTAAGCTTTCTAAAGTACACAGGTACTTTACATAATCCCTGAAGGAGAACTCTGTGTAAGCTCAAAAGGTTCTCTCTCTTACCAACAGAAGTTGGTCTAATAAACGATATTACCTCACCCACCTTGTCTCTGTTAACAATGTTTATTTTAACAATGGTGTTGGATTCTGTGCTGTATAAGGTCCTATACCTCTAGTTTGTGTGTGTTTTGGGGTGTTTCTGAATGCATGTGCAGTCAGCAGCCTTAAACTCTTCCTAAAATATTAGGTATAGACCGGGGTAGGCAACCTATGCCATGCATGCCAAAGGCAGCACCTGAGCTGATTTACAGTTTCACTCACACTGCCTGGGTCCTGGCCACCGGTCCAGGGGGCTCTGCATTTTAATTTAATTTTAAATGAAGCTTCTTAAACATTTTAAAAACCTTATTTACTTTACATACAACAATAGTTTAATTATATATTACAGACTTATAGAAAGAGACCTAAAAATTTTATAATGTATTACTGGCACGTGAAACCTTGAATTAGAGTGAATAAATGAAGACTTGGCATACCACTTCTTAAAGATTGTCAACCCCCCGTGTAGACAATGCTGTGTGCTATTCGAGAACTGATTTAACCTAGATTTGCAATAAATTCTTGGATCTGAGTACTGACCTTCGAGTCACAAGTATTGTGCACTCTGTACAGATAATATACAGACAAGCAGAAGTTGCTCTTCACCGATTTGCTACAGTTTTATTACTTTAAAAGGCGAAGATCAGTTATTGGGGTTGATTTCTAAAAGTCAGTTACATTAGATGTGTCCATTCATCAGTCAAGGAACTTCAACAAAGATTTTAAAACATTCATTCATATAATGAGGGTGCTACTGGTTCTTTGGACTTTATTTTGTCCCGTGGCACATTTTTTAGCTTAACTTGTTTAGAGAATGCTCTATTTTTCTTTTAATCAAGAAACAGATGGTGGTGATCCTTGCATCATAACAGAAACTTGGGGTATGTCATAGATAACCCATTGCTATCCAAATATTCTACACTTCTATGGCACTGGCAGAGCTTTCAGTTTGAGGGCACTGCTAGAAATGCTATTCTGCCCAGCGCTGGAGACTGATTGGAGTGTGTCAATACATTGATTCCTGTATAGTGAGGAAAATTATGACAGAAGGGTTATCAAAGGGGGATTGCGCCCACAATTATTACTATATTAAACTATTTTAAAATTTCAGACTTTGACCCTATACAAGTGCCAAATTATGCATGTATAAATACGAGGTGAAAAGTAATAAACAGGAGAGTGGCCAGGAAGCATACAGGCTGACTTCTCCAGAGTGCTGCTTCCTGGCTACCAAGTTACTCCTGTTTAGAAGCCAGAGTGATGCCAAGGAGGAGAACTTTGTGACCATATGCTCTTTTGGATGTTTACATTTCTACGCAGATGCTCCCATTCTGTGCTTATAAACATGACCCTTTTACTCTGAGTTTCTGAGAATAAGTATGTCGGTGAGAAAGGGGCTCAAGATTTTCTTCCTGTCATTGCATAGTTCTTTGCTTAGGACCTGATTCACAATCGCCTTACTGTTCCTACAGTCATTTACACCAACGCAAGGTGAGTGAAATACTTACATTCTGATTCGGTAGCATTTTACCTCCATTTTGCACTGGTGTAAATGACTACGCAAGATTCAGATGAAGGGTGAATTTATGCCCCTAGTGTTTACCTTTATCGGCAGCCATGTGTCTGTTCTGTTGATGCTTGCACTAGAGGACCACAACTTTCAGTCTAGTCTGTCCTGCACGTTCCTCCAGAACTAAATTTGCTTTCCAACCTTTCAAATGAAAAGTGTGGTTTACATTTTTAGATGTAGTATTCACTTTGATCCAAATAATATTTGAATAACACACCCTTCCAAACAATGCATGGATTTAAAAATATTTCCTCAAAAATATTTTAAAAGAAAGTCTATCTCCACCAAAAATCTAGTATTATGTGCTGTTGATAATTATTTGCGTAGAGAAAACAATGAAATGGTGATCATTCAGTTATAGTGAAAGTAATGTTAATTTATTAGAAACTATAAAATCTTATATAATTTATGTGGCCATGATTAAGTCAAAAGTAAAGTGTATTTTTTTAAAAAAGAGAATGGCATGCTTTAAAATTAGAAGAAATGTTAGAAGAAAAGAAGGATTAGAAGAAAATGTCTTTGCTTCCACGTTGATGTCTCAAATCATCAATGCCCTTCATTGTCCTAGCAAAAGCTAGGAGGGATACTAAGTGCAGCTTTAGACCTGGTTATTCCACTATCAACTAGATCTTTACCTTGAGACAGTTTTTAAAAAGATACCTGAATTTAATAAGCCGTGCACAACATTTTTGTAAGCTTCCACAAGGCACTGATTCAGTGCTTCAAGTTTGTGGGCTCTGATAAGGTGACTTACCATCCCTGGGAAGACAGAGTTCTTGATAGAAGAGCTCTATAATGGAACAGAAACTATGTTTGAGTTAATAATAGATAAATGGCATGGTTTCCAATTTCCACAAGAGTTTGGCAATACTGCGTCCTGTCACCATTGTTGCTCAATGTTGGCATTGATTGGTTGATGGAAGCTTACAAAAATTATTACAAGAAATCCTTGGCCATAATTAAGGCTAAGATATTTCATGGAAGACATGCAGAAAAATACAGGGAGCCTGTAAGAGGTGCATTGACTGGAGAACGACTCTACCCTGCACTCACCCTGCAATGGGAGCTCTTATCCTGTGGGTTGGGTCCCCCTCCCTGCTGTGAGCACTGTGACTCGGCCCAGGAGCTTGGAGTGCCACTCAGGTTTGGTGCATCTGCCTCTCCACCTCCAGGTGGACAAACCCAACCTGGATGGTGCTGTGGCCACATGGGTCAGGTTCCAATGCCAATCATATTAAGCCCTTCTGCCCATCTATTTCCATCTGCGGAGGGGAAGATGTGCCAGACATGAGTAGTGCTGCAAGCATGTGCATTAGGTTGTCATGCCTAGAGGGGTGTGAGCTTTCATAGACTTTATCAAAATTCACAATTACCGTGAACTCTGCAACCTTCACACCAAACACAATAGCCTTAGCCATAACCATCAAGCAGCCTACAACACCTGATTACAACCAGCTCAGTATTAACCTGTCTGGATGAGATATTGAACAAGTGACAACTGTCAGATACTTGGGAAATGCCATAGATAGTGCTGGAGGATATTTGAAAGATGTGGATGTTTGTATAGCAGCAATTGCTACCATGTTTCAGGCCCTTCAGTGGCCTGTGCAGAGAGGTTGTGACATCAAGCTTTCTACAAAATTGCTTATCTATAGAACCAAATTTATAGCAACTTTATTGTACAGCAGTGATATGTGTGTGCTGAGAAAGGCTGAAGAGCAGCAGACTGATATTTTCAATCTTTGTTGTCTTTGCCAGCTCCTCTGTGTTAAGTGGCAGGACAAAATCAGCAATGAGAATATTCGTAGCCGAATCCATATTCAACCACCTTCATCCAGATTGGCTTGGTTTCGGCATATTTCTTGATATGGACATATTAGTCAGATGGAAGACTCATTAATGACAAAGTATCTTTTTCAAAAAATGCTGCTACATGAGCAGCAATCATGTGGTTGCCAAAAGTTTCGAGGGCACAATAAGATCAGCAATGACAGACATAGATTGAACATCCAGCTACACTGTCTTAAGGACTCAGGTGCTAGAGATTGATCTGCACGACATTAGATCTGCAAAAAGGCTATCCCCAATGTGGCCCTCTGGCCAAAAAGTTTGCCCACCCCTGGACTAGGGACTGAGTAGCTAGGCAGAAGTAACTATTTGATAGTAGACACTGAAATTCAAAAAGTTCAATATGTATACCATTAAAAACAAAATTGTCAGTATCACATTAAAATATACAAATATCCTTAAATCAAACTCTAACAAGTTCTTAAGCAGCATTTTTCTAAATTTGCCTAACTGTACATTTTGATTTATTAATGGGAATATTGTGCTGACTTTTTTTGCGTGTATGGTGGAATTAACTGATCAAAATCTAATCCTTATAAACCTATAGTTAGCTGCCCTTTCTGACTACTGGCACAATATTAGCACTCTTCCATTCTTCTGTAATTTCCCTGGTATTCCAAGATTTATTAAAAATTAACACCAGCGAGCCAGAGATCTCCTAAGACAACTCTTTTAGGACTCTTTGGGTCAAGTTATCCAGGACTGATGATTTAAGAATGTTTATCCCTAGTAGAAGATGTTTAATATCTTCCTCATTTAATAAGTACTTCATCGTCCTATGATATAAGTACATCCTCTTGCTTATTTTAAAATGCAGAACAGAAATATTCATGGAATACTTCTGCCTTTTTTAAATCATTCTTACACATTTTCACATTTCCATCTACTAATGGGCCTATAACATTGCTAGGATTTCTTTTGTTTGTAAAATACTTTAAAACTCATTATTATTATTACTAGCTCCCCCAGACATAAATTTGTCTTTAGCTTCCCTTATGAGTTTTCTACACTCATAACTTCAAATGTATGTTGATTGCTATCCATTTCTGCTTTTTACCATTTTTTATATATTATTTTTTATTTTTAATTGCAGTCTTTACTTTACCCCTGAACCAGGAGGCGCTTCTAGCCAAAGTTGTCCTTTTTTGTGGCTGCACATTTACAACTTTTTGGCCAATTAATAAACTCTGTTGTAAGAAATCCCAATTGTCATTAACATTTTGCCTAATTTTTTCTCCCATTTGATTTAGCTCATAGTTTTGGGGAAGTTGAGCCCTTTTGAATCACCCAAGTACATCTATTACTTGTGGGGATTTTTCTCTGTTTGCCTATATAAAATCAGTGTGCATATGTGATTCCAATTGTCCTTTTTATTTCCAAAACCTAATGCTTTGTACATAAATGTACTTTATCTGGGTGATGAAGTAGGGCTCATTAGTACAGCGATTCTCAACCAATGGTCCGGGGCCCCTGGGGGGAGGGGGCATAAGCAAGTTTCAGGGGGTCCACCAAATAGGGACAGGATTAGATTTGCTGGGGTCTAGGGCAGAAAGTCAAAGCCACACCACATGGGGCTAAAGTTCTGGGCCCTGAACACCACCACCCAAAAGCCTGAGCAACTTTGCTTTGTGGGATCTCCTGTGGAGTGGTCCCTGGGCAATTGCCCTGCTTGCTATCTCCTAATGCTGGCCCTGGCTTTTATATGCAGAAAACCAGTTGTTGTGACATTGGTGGACTTTGGAGTTTTTATAGCCCCAGAAAGAAAAAGGTTGAGAACCCTTTTACTAGTCTATGCTTCATATGGAATAAAACTGCAGTATCTTTGTGTGGCAACTGCACCTATAAGGAGTGGAGCAGTGTATGGCAGCATAGGTGCCAACTTTGTGGGTGCTCCAAGGCTGGAACACCCACTGGGAAAAAATGGTAGGGGTAGCCTTCCTACCAGCTCTCCGTGCACTTCCTACCTGCCAGCAGACCCCGCTGATCAGCACCTCCTGGTCCCTCCTCCTGCGAACAACTGTTTCTGGGCATGCAGGAAGGTTGGGAGGGAGGGACGGGAGAAGAGTGGGGATGCGGCACACTGTTGGAGGGTGCAGAATTGGGTGGGATGGGGTGGAGGAGTGGGAAGAGGCGGGGTGTGTGCAGGGCCTTTGGGGAAGCCTCGGCAGAGCCAGAGGTCAAGAACCCCTAGCAGTTTGAAAAGTTGGTGCCTGTATAGGGCAGAGTTCAAAAGAGTTGTAATTTGAAGTAAATTGCAACTGGAATTTGTTGAAGACTGAACTGCAATGAAGCCAGACAGTTTCTGTAAAGGGAAATCATGTCTTAATAACCTATAAGAGTTCTTTGAAGGGATCAGCAAAGATGTGGGCAAGGGGACTCCAGTGGACACAGTGTACTTGGATTTCCAGAAAGCCTTTGATAAGGTTCCTCACCAAAGGCTCTTGCGTAAATTAAGTTGTCATGGGATAAGAGGGAAGATCCTTTCATGAATTGATAACTGATTAAAAAACAGGGAACAAAGGGTAGGAATAAATGGTAAATTTTCAAAATGGAGAGGGGTAACTAGTTGTGTTCCCTAAGGGTCAGTCCTAGAACCAAACCTATTCAACGTATTCATAAATGATTTGTAAGAAGGGGTAAACAGTGAGGTGGCAAAGTTTGCAGATGATACTAAACTGCTCAAGATAGTTAAGACCAAAGCAGACTGTGAAGAACTTCAAAAAGATCTCACAAAACTAAGTGATTGGGCAACAAAATGGCAAATTAAATTTAATCTGGGTAAATGTAAAGTAATGCACATTGGAAAAAATAACCCTAACTATACATACAATATGATGGGGGTTAATTTAGCTACAGCTAATCAGGAAAAAGATCTTGCAGTCATGGTGACTAGTTCTCTAACGACATCCATACACTGGGCAGCTGCAGTCAAAAAAGCAAACAGGATGTTAGGAATCATTAAAAAAGGGATAGAGAATAAGACGGAGAATATCTTATTGCCCTTATATAAATCCATGGTGCGCCCACATCTTGAATATTGTGTACAGATGTGGTCTCCTCATCTCAAAAAGGATATAATGGCAGTATAAAAGGTTCACAGAAGGGCAACTAAAATGATTAGGGGATTGGAACGGGTCCCATATGAGGAGAGATTAAAGAGGCTAGGACTTTTCAGCTTGGAAAAGAGGAGACTAAGGGGGGATATGATAGAGGTATATAAAATTATGAGTAGCATGGAGAAAGTGAATAAGGAAAAGTTATTTACTTGTTCCCAAAATAGCAGAACTGGGGGCCACCCATTGAAATTAGTGGGCAACAGGTTTAAAACCAATAAAAGGAAGTTCTTCTTTACAGAGTGCACAGTCAACCTGTGGAACTCCTTGCCTGAGGAGGCTGTGAAGGGTAGGACTATAACAGGGTTTAAAAGAGAACTGGATAAATTCATGGAGGTTAAGTCCATTAATGGCTATTAGCCAGGTTGGGTAAGGAATGGTGCCCCTAGCCTCTGTTTGTCAGAGGCGAGATGATGGATGGCGGGCGGGACATCACTCGATCATTACCTGTTAGGTTCACTCACCCTGGTATTGGCCATTGTGGGCAGACAGGACACTGGGCTGGATGGACCTTTGGTCTGACTCAATCTGGCCCTTCTTATGTTCTTAGTCTAGGAGCCCAAGGCCCCCTTTGGAAGCGCGCCACAGGCTGCTTTGGCCTCAGAACTACAGATCCCACTATGCATTGCTGGGGATGTGGGGATCTGTGGGAACAGGGCGTCTGACCTTACTGGTCGGCGGTTTGGCGAGCAGTGATTGACGGGTTGTGGGAGGGAGACGTCGGGTCGGGTCGGGTCCCGCCGCCCGGGGCGGAATGTTCTGTGAGCCGAACCGCTGTGGGTCGCGCCTCTCGCCTGGAGAACCGGTTCCTGACGGCGGAGCCGGAGGCATGAGCGGCGCGCAGCTCCCATGGAGCTCAGTAGCGCGCAAGATGCTTCCACACGATTCCTCGGCAACACGCAGCGGTAACTGAGCCGGCGGGCTCAGGGGTGGGGTCCCCTGCGGGGCTCGGAGCGTGGCCGCAGGGCTGGGCGTTGCGATGCTGAAGGGGCTCGCGCTCTTCCCGCCTTGAGCAGAGAGGGAGCTGTGCGCCTTCCTCCATCTCGCTCCCGCCGAGAGACCCCTGGGAGGTCGCGGGGGCTGTTTGGCAGCCGGTGGGGCAGGGAAGGGGTAACAAGCTGCTGTTGCGTGGGGCAGGTTTATGAAGGAGGGTTGATAATCAAGGTGTCATGTTGGGCTGCTGTCGTAGTGGAGTCGTGCTGCTGGACAGCAAGGGAAATTCTGAAATCTGGCCCGGTGGGATTGAAGCTGGGTGCAGTTGGGTAATGTATTAAATGGTAGGGGGCAAGTGCCTGTGTTTTAAGAAGTGGGCAATGATTTGAAAATGAGAATGAAACTGAGTAAAACAATGTAAAAATTATTGATCAGTCACTGCGGAATGCCCTGGAGCATGCCAGTGTGTTTCCACTGCAAATTTATTTATTTATAAGGCCTGTAACTGTATGTGGTTTCTCCTTGAAACACTTAGAAGATGGGTCTATACTCTGAAGGACTTACATATATAGATTTAACATATAGATAGAATGGAAGACTCAGTGAAGGATGTAGGTTCTAGAGCTGTGATTACACAGATAACTCTTCTCTCTTTCTACTCCCCCAGAAAAGCAAACAAACAAAAAAACAAACCAACCCAAACAACACAGTGTTCCTGTCTTAGATTTACAATTTTTGAGCTCTGCTATATCAGAAAAGGTTCACCAGTTTACATATTTTTTAAATTATCAAATTAAACTAAACTGATTGAAGTGAGGGTTAATCCAATGTAAATGCATTTATGCTAGGAACTCGCCCCAGTTTTACTAGACTGATTTGAAAGCAACTTAAAGCAGCACCACTTTTCTAAGGGCTGGTCCTCGCTAGGGTGGGGGATCGACTGTAGATACGCAATTTCAGCTATGTTAATAATGTAGCTGAAATCGGCGTATCTACAGCCGACTTACCTGCCATCCTCACGGCGCGCTCCCCCGTCGACTCCAGCTTGCACCTTTTGGCGAGCTGGAGTTACGGAGTCGACGGGGGTGCTGCTAGCGATCGATTTATCGCATCTTGACGAGACGCAATAAATCGATCGCCATAAGATCGATCTCTCCCTGCGCTAGTGAAGACAAGCCCTAAGGTAGGCTAGTCTGGTGTCTAAGGAAGATGTAGTAGGTTGGTGAATCAGATATAAGGGGGGTGGAGGAATATGGATGGTTAATAGCAATATGAGCATGTTCTCATGCACACAGCTAGACTATGAAAATCCATGGGTATTATTTCTTGGCAGCAATTGGAGTTAGGGTGACCAGATAGCAAGTGTGAAAAATCGTGATGGGGCGGGGAGTAATAGGCACCAATATAAGAAAAAGCCCCAAATATCAGGATTGTTCCTATAAAATCAGGACATCTGGTCACCCTAACTGGAGTCCCTTCTGATTCCCTCACTATTGTTTCCTCTTGGAGGGAGACTGTTGTGGTGGCGGTAGTGGAAATGCCAACTGCTATAGACAATCTAACAGCATTTTCCCCCTATTAGTTGGGACTTTGGTGACATTTTGCATTTGTTTGCAGCATGGAGTGTGGTTTACCTGCCAAGATCTGGACCTACTTCTCCTAATTGATTGTTTGCCATTGTAGGGGCTTTGGGCGTCCATGGTATCTTAGTCTCTCCCCGTTCTGTCCTACTGGCACACACTTTGGTCTCCTGAAAACTGAAATGTTTTAGTCTGACTCTGCCTAAAGTGTTTGGGCTTAATATAGTGGTATCAGGGTGAAAATTAATGGCTTGTGGCATACAGGAGGTCAAACTCGGTGTCTAATGGTCTCTTCTGGAATAAAAAACTCAATGAAATTAGGAAGCGATGGGGTGCCTGTCCCTCACAGACACTAGAGAGATCCACATTCCCTTGCTTTAGAAGTGTGTATTATGAAATGGCCTTTATGACTTAAACAAATTAATTAAATATATATGTTCAGAAACGAACTAGTTAGCTATATGAGCACTTGGTGGGAGGATGGGGGATTTCCAGAGGAAAGGTGACTCCAGGGAATATGTTATTCCTGCCAGAGATGATTTATTCTTGGTACTTATAAAATGCCTGTGTCATAAACCCATCATGACTTTAAAGTTCTGCTTTTGGACCTGTCAGCGCTAGAAGCAAATGTACCATGTCTTGCTGAAGACCTAGACTTTCTCTTGTCCAGTGGTATACTCATAGACTTTAAGGTCAAAGGACCATTAGGATCATCTAGTCTGACCTCCTGCACAATGCAGGCCACCAAATCTCACCCACCCACTCCTGCAATAAACCTTTCACCTGTGTCTGATCTATAGAAGTCCTCAGATCATGGTTTAAAGACTTCAAGGTGCAGAGAATCCTCCAGCAAGTGACCCGTGCCCCAGGCTGGAGAGGAAGGCGAAACCCCCCCAGACCTCTGCTAATCTGCCCTGGGGAAAAATTCCTTCCTGACCCCCAAATATGGTGATCAGCTGAACCCTGAGCATGTGGGCAAGATTCACCAGCCAAATACCCAGAAAAGAATTCTCTGTAGTAACTCAGATCCCATCCCATTCAACATCCCATTACAGGCCACTGGGCCCCATCTACCACATATAGTGAAAAATCAATTAATTGCCAAAATCATGTTATCCCATCATACCATCTCCTCCATAAATTTATTGAGCTTAATCTTGAAGCCAGATAGGTCTTTTGCCCCCACTGCTTCCCTTGAAAGGCTATTCCAGAACTCCACTCCTGTGATGGTTAGAAACCTCAGTCTAGTTTCCAGTCTAAACTTCCTGCTGGCCAGTTTATATCCATTTGTTCTTGTGTCCACATTGGTACTGAGCTTAAATAATTCCTCTCCCTCCATGGTATTTATCCCTCTGATGTATTCATAGAGAGCAATCATATCTCCCCTCGGCCTTCTTTTGGTCAGGCTAAACAAGTCAAGTCCTTGAGTCTCTTTTCATAAGACAGGTTTTCCATTCCTCAGCTCATCCTAGTAGTAGTCCTTCTCTGTACCTGTTTCAGTTTGAATTCATCCTTCTAAACATGGGAGACTGGAACTGCACACAGTATTCCAGATGAGGTCTCACCAATGGCTTGTATAACCGTACTAACACCTTCTTATCTCTACTGGAAATACTTCACCTGATGCATCCTAAGACTGCATTAGCTTTTTTCACAGCCATATCACATTGACGGCTCATAGTCATGTTGCAGTCAACCAAAACTCCAAAGTCCTTCTCCTCCTCTGTTACTTCCAATTGATGCGCTCTTGTTTACTAGTCACGATGGGATGTGAGGCATGTGACCTTACACTTTGTGTATAATTGTGTATTATGTGTGGTGTACTGTAGACAAGTGTATATTTGGAAGGAAATTACAAATTAGTGAAATAAAGAACCATTGTGACAGTCAGTTTTTTAAGATGGAAGCTGTTTCAAGCTGCTCAGAGGTTTGAAATATTAGAGTAAATCCTGGGGCAAGAGGATTTGTGAACAGAGTACAGATGAGATTGTGAAAGATGTTTGCTAAATGCAATGTATGACATTGCTCTGCAGTTGATTACATTGATACATCTCACAAATATGCATATTATATGTAATAATATACAAATGTAATACATTTTTCTTCATGAGGAGATATAATATATTTTACAGACATATTTTATTGCATCAGTGATGTGAGTACACTGTGAAAGCTTCCTTGTCATTCAGACTCTTTTTTTAAATACCGCACCAAAGAAGACTTGCGGTTGAAAAGTCATTTTTTTTGGATTTGGGGGCATTGTATATAATGGAATACTTGTATTTCCAAGTTTTACGTGTATTCTTTTAGTTTGTCTTTTGGGGCCATTGTGTGGCGAGTGTGTTTGAGTCTTCCTTACATGATTATTAAAATTTTAGCTTTTAAAAAATTATGTTATTTAGGAACCACTTGAAATCATGAATTAAATTATCTCATACCCTTTTTAAAAAGCTTTTATTTGCTTTCCCTAATGCAGAATTTGGTGATGCATTTTTTTGGTTGGGTTTAGGCTTCATGTTCTTTCCAGTTGTAAACTTCAATTATTCTGTCTTAATATTTTTAAACAAATGGTCTTTTACATGCCTAGTGTTTTGCATAAATAAAGCTGGGCAACTTTAACTGTAACTGGCAAAATTTAGGTAAGGAAAATAAAAACTGACAAGGAGAAGAGACAAAAAAGTGTTACAGTGAGGTTTGTGGCTCTGTTTTTTTTAAAAGTATTTTCTGCAGGGCAAGTTCTGTAACTATTCAGTTTTTGTTTGGGAATATTAAGTATGTCGGTCAGTTGTTTTATTATTTGACTGTATTAGTTATTCCAACCTTCATTATCAGTATATACTGGTTGGGGAAAGAAAAGCTTTCTGTATTACTGCAAAACCCAGTAAATGTGCTTTGGCACATGTGTATAGTCCACTCAAAATGTTGTCCGGTGGCACCTTAAAGACTAGCAGATTTATTTGGGCATAAGCTTCGTGGGTAAAAAAAACCCAGTTTTTCAGAGGCATGGAGTGAAAATTACAGATACAGGCATAAATATATATTGGCACAGTAAGGTAACTCCATTCTCTTCCTGCTGTACTTGTGAAAACTAACTCTGTCCCGTTAAGGCGGAGGGGGAGTTCTTCCAATCATTTCAGTGTCAGTGGGTATGCTAATGAAGCTTCTGATGAAGGGGAGGAGACAGCCATTTCCTAGGTAGGTGAATCCCTCCAAGAAGGTTGGTGGTGATGGGACGTCTAACATAGTGAATATTAGTGAAAATGAGGTAGGATCAGAAGAGGCTAACATAGGGAAAGAACAAGTTGAAAATTATGTAGACAAATTAGATGTCTTAAAGTCACCAGGATCTGATGACACGCGTCCTAGAATACTCAAGGAGCTAACTGAGGAGATATCTGAGCCATTAGCAATTATCTTTGAAAAGACATGGGTATCTAATAATCATCCATCAGTCATGCCAACAATAATACATTTCAGGGCTGCAGGTGAACTATTCAAGCAGTACATGTTACCTGATGATGTTTTAAAGAAAGTCACGCCACTGCAATGGAGTACCTCTTCATGCTTTTTTCCATACCATCCTCCTATGCATAAAATACTCTCTTGAAATTGGGCTGCAAGGCCTCTGCCCTAACACCCACTTCTGTAATGAGGTGTACAGGAAATTGTTGATAGTGGCTGGGTAGAGAGCCAATAGGGATTGATGACCATATATATTTTATATAGGTTGCTGTCTCTGAACCTTGTTAATGTTATATAACATTTCCCATTATAACACTGTATTTTCAATTGTTTATAACTTTTCCAAAGTTTAAATAACTCAGGTTGACTCTTTCCATGTTTGGTCTCTGCCTTACATGCTTTTTTATCAGCAAGAACAGTTCAGCCATAGTAAAAAACAGACAATGTGGGAACAAAGTTACCTCTCCCACATTTGGCTTACGGAAATTGATTTAATTGATGGACAAAATAACGAGGATAAAATATGCCACCCACTATTACTACTTTTGGAGGCTCTTAAAAAGAGATTTTGAAGGGGAAACAATCTTCCCTCAGCTCATCTGTCAGCATATCAACTCATCTTGACCCATCTAAAGGACTTTACTCCTGAGACGAATGCTGGTTGGCCTTGCTCTTGTTTAAGGAACTTTGTTTTCATCTGTTAGGGCTGAAAATCATCACATTATAATGACATTCAGTCTTCACCTCTCCAGTGGAGATAGCTAATTACCAGCATTACAAAATCTTGTAAAATTCTATATGTATTCCCTTTCCTGGCTGTGTTGTTTTCTTCCCCACTATTTCTTTCCTCCTGCTCTCTCTGATTCTCTTGGCTTCTCATCAAATCCTGAAGTTAGCTATACTGCATTCACCATTACTGCCTTGTCTAAGGATCCAGCCAGATGATGGCCCTGACTGGATAGAAACTAATAAAGCTTCAAAGAGCAGGTGTCCTGGTTGATTTGCCAGCCAAAACATCCACTCGTAACTAACCAGTGGTCCAGTGTTTCCTTTTCTATCCTGTTTCTCCTCCACCTTGAGTCTGTTACTTAAGAACAGGACAAGTGAATCTCCTTCACATCATGACTGAGAGTAAAATTAACCTTTTCCTTTTTTCATGAGAGAAAAGTTGCTATGAAAATGGGAGAGTCTGTTACTTGGACTCCAAAAGGAGAGACTTTGGTGAGGTCTGAAATATATTTTGCATAATCACTCAGTTTCAATATAAATGCTTTTTTTTAACTTCTTGTTATTTTTTATTTTAGTTTAATCAGGATATTTTTAATTTGAATGAGTGATTTTGGGTGTTTTGCCAAGTAACAGAGTAAAACTAAGGCCTCTATTTAAAATTAACCCCAAGCCTATTTATTCTGTTTGATGTTGGACAGTGAAAGAGTTTATAACTTGTTTAACTCTTTAGACCTTTGAAATCAATGTCCATACAGTAGTACTACTGCAATGCAAGTAGTACACATTAGCTCAAATAGCAGAGGTAAGAGTGGAGTGACCAGATGTCCTGATTTTAGAGGGACAGACCTGATTTTTGGGTCTTTTTCTTATATAGGCTCCTATTACCCCCATCCCAATTTTTCACATTTGCTGTCTGGTCACCCTAAGGGTGCTGCCTTAGGACTTGGAAGACCTAGGTTCAATTCCCTGCCCTACCACATAGTTCCTATGATCTTAGGCAAGCCGCTCTGTGCCTCAGGTAAAATGGGGATAACAGTACTTCTCTACGTCACACATAAGTTCTTCAGACAAATATGTGGGATGTTACTACCTTGAAGTTATGTCACTGAGACCTCCAGGAAATCATCCTCAATCAAATTCAAGTGCATTTTACAGCCAGTCAGAAACTAAAATCTTAAATTTGTGTAAAAAACCCCACCATTGCTCGGTTTTAGACAATGGTGACAAAACACATGAGGCCAACATTTCATGTTTTATTGTTTGAACTGCCAAATAAAATACAGTAGATTCTGCATACTAGAAACCTCTCAGTTCCCAGCAAAAAGTTGCTATTATTTGGAAGTTGCCAATAATTGGAAGGCGCTGTTTCAAGGGGATACATAGAAATGTCAGTGTGGAAAAAGGATACATTGCAAAGTGAAATTTTCCATTAACTTTCAGTTTGATGCAATGTTCACAAGAAGAAGACCAAAGGTGACACATAGAAATGGATACATTACGTAGCATACCAAGGGACTTGGAGCAAACTTTAGAAATCTTACCTTGCTATGTTTCACAAAGACTGTAGTGCCACATGCTTCTATAACAAAAAAGTTTTTTTAAAAATCACCAAAGAAAACTTATAAATAGTGTTTTGGTGAGCTGAACGGTACATACTTACAGTTAATGCTCCTCCTGTGTCACACAGAGTAAAACATTTTTTGTTTAAAATGTAAAATAAAAGTTTTCAAGAACAAAATTTGTCTGCCTGCTTTTTATGGTTGGCCACCTCCACTTGTAAATCCTTCTCAGTCTTGCATGCAGCCTCATAACCATTCTCAAAGCCATGATGCTATCATATCTTGTGGAAAATGTCCACTGCACTTAGCTGTTCTATAAGCACAGGCTCTTCAGGTTCATCATCCAATGCACTATTGTTTTGTACCTCTTTTGGCTCATCAGCCTGGAGGTGCTTCACAGCCGCTACTGTCTCCAGAAATTCTGCATCAGTGAGCTCACCTTCCGTCTGCAAATGACTGTCGTATTGAACAATGGTCTCAAATTCATGTGCTTTTAGAGTTTCTGGAACTGATGCGTTGGCCAGCACATTGATATCCACCAGACCAGCACTTTCTGTGGCTGTTGAAAACTGCTTCAGAAATGGAGGGTTTGCAACAGTTGTGCGGAGAACAACGGCCCATGACTTCTTAACAATATGAAATGCATCAATCAGAATTGTTCTTTGTCAACATCCAATGCTTGTAAGTGTGGGTCAGCATCAAGATGTAATGATGCATGCAGTAAGATCACAATAGAGACCACTGAAGCTTTTAATGACACTCATGTTCATTGGGTGCATCGCTAAGGTTGTGTTTGGAGGGAAGAATTTTAACACGATGAGTGATAGCTCTACATTAAGTGAATGAGCTGGGCAATTTAGCCACTCTTCAAACAACAAATTTGCATCCAGGCATTTGCAGAGCTTTGGTAGCTCATGGCAGCTTTGAGTGGTCCTTGGAAAACAATGAGGCCACTTGCTCTTTTTAACCACATTAAGATGGCATTTCATCGTTCCATTCATGTTTGCAGAACACACCAATGCAGTGTGGTCTATAGCTTTATTTTTTTCTTCCCCCTCCTGAAAACCCTTCTTTCATCATGCCACAGCAGAGGTGGGCAAACTACATCCCATGGGCCGCATCCAGCCTGTGGGACCGTCTTGCCCGGCCCTTGAGTTCCCAGCTGGGGAGCCTAGCCCCTGGCCCCTCCCCTACTGTCCCCCTTCCCTCACAGCCAAGCAGGGAGCGCGGCTGGCTCTGGCTGGGTGGTGTGGTTGCCAGTCCTGCCACTCTGAGCGGTGTGGTAAGGGGGCAGAGAGTGGGGGGGGGTTTGGATAAGGGGCAGGGAGTTCCAGGGGCAGTCAAGGGACAGGGAGCAGGTGGCGTTTGGATGGGGCAGAGGTTCTGGGGGGTGATGAGGAATGGGGGGAATTGGATAGGCATGGGAGGCCCGGGAGGACTGTTGGGGCAGAGGTATGGACAGGGGTTGGGGCAGTCCGGGGACAGTGAGTAGGGGGGATTAGATAGATTTGATGTTATGAGGGGAGCAGTCGGGGGGGCGGAAAGTAGGGGGGGTGCAGATGGGGGCAGGGGCTAGACTGTTTGGGGAGGCACAGTCTTCCCTACCCAGCCCCCCATACAGTTTTACAACTCTGGTGTGGCCCTTGGGCCAAAATATTTGCCCACCCCTGTGCTATAGCCTCTTTCGGGAAAGCCCAGTTGAAGAGACCAGATTCATCAGCACTCAAGATGTCACACTGCTGGAACTTTTCTAGAATGCTGGGTACGATGTTCATCCTCCTTTCGGTAGCCACTGGAAGATCAGTGTTTTGTTTCTCACTGTGCTCTTTATGTTGAATGGCAGTGTGCTGGACTTTCCATTGACTGAGCCAGCCATCCGAAGGGTTGAACTCCTTCCCCTACTCTGCTGCTAGCTGACTAGCTTTATTTCTGCTTTGGTTTGGAGAGACGAGCACCTTGGCCAAGCTTATGCTGAAACCAGAGCTACAGAGTTTCACAGACATCTGCCTCTTTTCCATTGTGTTGATGCTTGCAGCCTTGGTTTGTGCTGCTTCTGTGCTCCTGTAAAATGTTAGGACTGTTCTTCAGAATGGGTCAACAAGTTGACTTTGACATACCATTTTTTTTTAGCTACGTGCACTTGCTTAGCACTGGGTTCACATAGGGGCTCCAGAACCCAAACTTTATTGGTGAAAGATAGGTCCAAGGATTTGGAAACTATGGTACACAGCGAAAGTGTTGAGCAATGTGTTCTTAGAGCCAGGAAATTGATTACAGGTAGGAACTCTCCTCTAAAAAAGTTGCTAATAAGCAGCATGCCTATTGCCAGTATCTGAATCCTGTTAACATTGATAATGGGGTGAGACTGGTTCCTGACAGTGTATTGCCAGTAATTGGAAGTTGCTATTATCAATATTGCTATAAAGTGGAATCTAGTGCAATTCATTTTTAAAGCCTTAGTTACATGTAATATAATATAGTATAATCATGGCATGTAGGATAATCTGTTTATATTCATTTGTGCGGTAAGTGATACAAATTTTAAAAGTATGTAAATCTCACTTTCAAGCATCATGTAGGTGCTTTTGAAAATCCTATCCAAGATCTAAATTACTTCCACAGAACTCAGTTCTCTTATCAAGTTTTCCATACTTCACTAAAGAATATAGTGTGTTTTTCTGTCTGGTGTGTGTTTTTGTGTGTGTGTGTAATTTATATAAGTAGGTGATGAGTGAATAGATATAGACTACATGATGGAGTGGTGTAGTATGAAGGTTTGGTTGGCATGACTTTGGGATGACAACTATACCCATCAGCAGCTTAGCTAGTTGTGTAATGCAAGACATCTCAAATGAGTACCAGTAATGCTTCATTATATTTTCTGTATAATGCTTATATTTGAGAGAGAGTATTTTAGAATTATTTTGGCAAGCTTTAAAATTTTTATTTGCACTGTTTCATTTGTACTCTTCTACCTAAATTTATGCTGCCTTGAGTCCAACCACACAGAAGTCAAAAGGAAATAAAATAACTAAGGCATTTTAAATATCTGTAAATACAACCCAAAATAGCTTTTCTACATTAAAAATTGTAATTTTAAATGTTGGTACCTATGGATTCTATAGGCTGAAGCAAGTGCCATGAGTTTTACTGAAAAATAAGAAATTCTCCCTCAGTACAGTTAAATCTACAGTTTCTACCACTGATGATTTGTAAGCTATCTAACAGGATATCTGTTCTTGATCTTTGATTGACTATTGCCCATGTTACATCAAAACAATTTTTTGAGGAAAATATTTTTGTAGCAAGTTGTAAAAAATCTATATAATAGTAGTGATTGTTGGAAGCTAGTGGTAAGGTTTGGTTGTCAGGAGAAGTGATGGGGAGATGGACTAGTAGACAGAGTGCACATCAGGCACACACATTTAACTTGGGGCTAGATTTCCATTTATTCTGAGTGAGAATTTTATTTTTGTCACTAAAGCTTGCAGGAGGGGAAACTATGAACTATTGTTTTTTAAAAAAATTCAGAAGTAAAATCATTGTATTTTTATTTTCTGTGAGTATTTAGGACATATCAAGAGACTCTCCTGTAAGAAATTTAATTACAGCATAGCATGTGTCAGCAAATATAGCTCATGTGGGCAGTCCTGTTCCAGCCTTTAAGTTTACTGCAGGGTTTCTTTTCCCTTAGGTTAGGCAGAGATCTCAAATGAAATTTATGATGACCATCCACTCTAGAGCTCTCAATTGATCAAATAGTGACTAAATATTTAATTTAATAATGTTTTTTCCTTCCGATCAGACTCAGTCATTTCATTCTCTTTCAGGGTAATATGAAAGCTAGACTGCAATGGCTGCTGGAGGTTGTGCATGTCGTAAGGAGAGTCCCCTGCAGTGATGAGCCTATGTACTGCAAACCTTGTTCAGCAGGAATGATTTTTGTCAGTGATAGCCAAGTATTGCACGAGCTTTAGGGCCAGTTAACTATGTCTACTGATGAAGCATTTCTGTTCCAGCTCTGTCTCTGAAGACTTGGGCTGTAGACGTGGAGAGTTCAGTAGAAAGCATTATGGATCTGTGGAGCTGGTAAGTGTGTATAGATCATTCCATGATTCTCAGTTGATTTGAATTTTAGCAGCTTGTAATGCAGAGCTTGTGGAAATCGGTTTTTGTTTATGTGCAGGTGAAATATTATCATAAAAACATCACAAATAGCCTGGAAAAATAAGGTTCTTAGGTTGAGTTTGAAAATTATAATGCCTTCAATCTATTTTGAAGTGGATATTTAATATCTTTGCTTGCAGACTTTTCACTCTAAATCTTCTCTGCCAGTCTGTTGAAAAATTGTATGTACCTAGCATTTACCAAAAAAAAAAAAAATTAAAATGATTGAAAATGAACCTGTTTTATTGATATTTATTAATTTGAGGGTGACAAAAGAGCAGCACTATGTTTTTATAATTGATTGGTATTTTGTGTGTGTGTGTGTGTGTGTGTGTGTGTGTGTGTGTTGGTGGGATGGAGAGGTAGAAGTTAAAAATGGAGGTATAATTTTATTATTGAAAATCCTCTGACCAAAAAAATCCATGCTAATTTATTTTGTTTAAGATTTTCTTCAAATCTAGGCATGAAGTAAACATTTTTACTTCTTAATGAAGGAAGAACTTGGATACTGCATAAATTAACGGTGTGTCAGTTATTGAAACACTGTCATTGACTATAGACAGTCAGAATAAAATTGTCCAAATTGATACAGGGAAACTGAGGGGGAGGGGAAGAGAGAGAAGCCATATTTTTACTCTTAATATAAGAAGGAATCTAGAATATTTTACTAGATAGCACTGATTTCAAGCTAGTAGAGAGTGTATTAATTGATAAGTATGCTGATTATGCACACTGGTAGATTATTATTCATCAGTACAGTTGTGAGGAGACCAAGGATCAGATATTTACATGCACACACATACTTTCTGTACTAAATCAAGGTGGTATTTCTGGTGATTAATAATAAAAGAAATAAGCATAAGAGGGCAAAATAACTGTCATCTGCTCAACAGATTATTTGTACCCTACTGAAAATATTTAGGTTATTATTTGAAAAACTATCTGCTGATTTTTATTCCTAGGTCCAAAGTACAGTAATTTAGGATAAGTGGCCTTAATTTTTGGTTTGTGTATTCTTTATCTGTTTGATATTTCAGAAAATATGCTTGTGGTATCACATATGGGTAGAAACTAATTTTTTTCTGTCACAATCGTAACTGTGGCTACAATTTTGATGATGAAGTGATGGTGTTCACGGTAATCATGAATTTTAATAAAGTTTGTGACCCTCACAATGGTGGCTCCTGTGGTCCCAGTTCCATGCTCTGGGCATTGCAGCCTAGCCCACATGTTGACAGCACCACTCAGGTTTGGCATGTCTTCCCATCTGTAGATGAAGAAAGGGGGTGGATGTGACAAACCTGAGTGGTGCAGCAACTTAATGCACAGTTACGATGCTTGGAGCGAGGAGCCGGGCCCAGCCCCTGGGACAGGAGCTGTCACTAAGGTGAGAGTGGAGGGTGTTTGCTCTTCTCCCCTTTCAGTTCCCTGAGACCTCCCCTCCTTGGTGAGGTGGGTTTGCTCTCCAGTTTCTCCTCTTCTCCAGGATTGGCTTGCTTTCCAACATCCTCTAGGAGCCTTCCCTCCTCGCTGGGCTGGGCTGCGCTGGGCTGCTCTTCAGTTTCCCTACAATTCTGGGCTATGAACTTTTCATGACTATGATTTTTTTTCCCAGCACCCGTGCTATGAAATTGACTAAATTGTGTATGACAAAATCGTAGCTTCAGTCATACTTTTCTGTCCCTTTTTTACTTAGTAAATATCAGTTCCCCTAACATCAGGTTTTAAATGTTAAATAATGACAGACATGGAGTTGAAATTGAGGGACAATTTTGGTTTGCATGAAATGTGGTTTAACTTTTCCCCAAATTATAGCATACAAATCCCTGTAATTCTTCAGGCTTTAAAAGAAAATATTGAATCAATGCTTTTTTTCCCTAAGCCTGTTCACTGCTTGAACAATTTTATTTTCTGCTGGGGATTGCCACCCTTACTGCAACAAAACCTGATCTACCCTAGAATTTCTCCCTTTATTTTCCCGCTCATGTTACCACTGGTGCACCTACACCTGTGGTAGCAATAGTAGGAGATCTTGTGTAGACAGGGCACCAGCAGCTGCTGGTGTTTTTATTTATATGTGTTTTTGTCCTGCGGTGATTATGGTTTGCATATTGTTACTTATAAGCATTTGTTCTCCCAAAATTCTTCTGAGGTAAATAGTATTATATCCATTTTGTTGATGAGTAAACTGAGGTACAAAGGAGAAGTGACTTGCTCTAGGCTGCACAGCGAGTCATTGGCAGAGCTAGAAATTGAGCCTAGCACCCTTGACTCCCAGTCTTCTACTCTAAATGAAGCATACTCTGCCTCTCTGTACATTCGCACCACACATTTCTAAATGTATTAGTTAATTAAATAACATGCATATTAAATAGGCTTTAGTTTGAATGTCATCATGTAAATTTGGCAAGTCTGATTTAAGTCTTGGGAGCTACAATTTCATAAAATGTTTAAATAGTCAAAGCAGTTTTTACAGTTGATCGATATACTTTAGTTCAGCCACAACTTATCGAGCTTGATGCATTAATAACTTGGTGAAAATGAATGTCGTAAGGTATGTAGTAGGTCAGATTACATGATCACAATGGTCCCTTCTGGCCTTAAATCTATGAATATATCAATTTATAAAAAGCAGTCTTTAATGATCCAGAAAAATGAGTGAAAAAAATCAACTGAAGTGGGAAGGGAAGTAAAGGCAAATTAAAACCAAAATAATCTTCTTGTACCCAATTTTAATTCTTTTCTTATTTATTATTTAGAAATCCTTGTAGACATGGGCTGAAGAACTCTAGTGATCAGCTTGATTCTGCCTTAATATGTTCAGAGAATAAATTACTTATAGGTATACATCAGGTTTTAATATGCATCTAATACAGTATTTCTGAGCACACGTACTATATTTAGAATAACATGCTGCTTATTTAAAAATCAGATTCCTTCCACCTCCTAAAATATAGTATGGGCTGTTGATTAATTGCTGTTAACTGGTGCAATTAACTCAAAAAAATTAATCATGGTTAAAAAAATTAATCGTGATTAATTGCATTGTTAAACAATAAAATAGCAATTGAAATTTATTAAATATTTGTGGATGTTCTTCTATATTTTCAAATATATTGATGTCAGTTACAACACAGACTACAAAGTATGCACTGCTCACTTTATATTATTTTTATTACAAATATTTGCGCTGTAAAAATGATCAACAAAAGAAACTATATTTTTCAGTTCACCTCATTCAAGTACTGTAGTTCAGTCTCTTTATCGTGAAAGTGCAACTTGCAAATGTTGATTTTTTTAGTTACAAAATTGTACTCAAAAACAAAACAATACAAAACTTTAGAGCCTACAAGTCTACTCAGTCTTGCTTCCCATTCAACCAATCACTAAGACAAACAGGAGATAATGCTGACCACTTCCTATTTATAATGTCACCAGAAAGTGAGAACAGGCATTCGCATGGGACTTTTATAGCCGGCATTGCAAGGTATTTATGTGCCAAATATGCTAAACATTTGCATGCCCCTTGATGCTTCAGCCACCATTCCAGAGGACATTCTTCCGTGGTGATGATGCTTGTTAAAAAAAAAATGCATTAATTAAATTAGTGATTAACTCCTTGGGGAGAATTATGTCTCCAGCTCTATTTTACTCATATTCTGCCATATATTTCATGTTATATTAGTCTCAGATGATGATGATGACCCAGCACATGTTCATTTTAAGAACACTTTTGCTGCAGATTTGACAAAACCAATGGTACCAATGTGAGATTTCTAAAGATAGCTACAGCACTCGACCCAAGGTTTTGGAATCTGAAGTGCCTTCCAAAATCTGCGAGGAATGAGGTGTGAAGCATGCTTTCAGAAGCCATAAAAGAACAACAGTCTGCTGCAGAAACTGCGGAACTTGAACCACCAAAAAAGAAAATCAACCTTCTGCTGGTGGCATCTGGCTCAGATGATGAAAATGAACATGTCAGTCCATGCTGCTTTGGATTGTAGTTGAGCAGAACCTGTCATCAGCATGGACACATCCTCTGGAATGGCAGTTGAAGCATGAAGGAACATATGAATCTTTAAGGCATCTGGCATGTAAATATCTTGTGACGCTGGCTATAACAGTACTATGTGAAAACCTGTTCTCACTTTCAGGTGATATGAACAAGAAGCGGGCAGCATTATCTCCTGCGACTGTAAACAAACTTGTTTGTCTGAGCGATTGGCCGAAGAAGAAATAGGACTGAATGGACTTGTAGGCTCTAAAGTTTTATGCTGTTTTATTTTTGAATGCAGTTATGTACAAAAAATAATTCTACATTTGTAAGTTCAACTTATATGACAGAGATTGCACTACAATACTTGTATTAGGTGAATTTAAAAATACTATTTCTTTTTATGCATTGCAAAATTTGTAATCAAAACTCAATGTCAAGTGAGCACTGTACACTTTGTAGTCTGTGTTATAATTGAAACCAATATTTTTGAAAATGTAGAAAACATCTAAATATATTTAAATAAATGGTATTCTATTAACAGCGTGATTAATCACAACAAATTTTTTAATTGTGTGATTGATTGCGACTCATTTTTTAAATCGCTCAACAACCCTAATATATATGTATATATATATCTCTTACAGAATTCATTCCCCACTCAGGTGAACACTGGAGTAAAAGAGATGGCTTTTGTGTGTCCTTGTGTTGGTTCACTGCAGGCTAACGACACCACCATTCACTGGGATAGGATTCACTCCATCTATGCCCATAACTGAGTTGAGTATGGAGGTTCCAGAAATCCTACCATTCTCTACCTCGCCTTAGAGGTTATGGGTTTTTCTTTTCTCCAGGGAAACAGCACCCTAACAAAACCAATATACTTTGATGTATAAGAGAGAACCCACAATTTACTCAGCACTTGATTATTTATTAGAGGGAAAGAATTTAGAATTGTCAAGTTCTTCATTTCAGACTCTTTTGTGCCTAATTTAGCCATTCATGAAACATCACTGTTTTTAATCATTGTTAGGCATTTCTTCAAGGAGCTTTGGCATTTTTTGTATGTCATAAAAGCCAGTAGGGAATACAGGTTCAGTTCAAAGGTTATTCAATGGGATAAAACTGTACCTAGGCTGCCTCAGAGACAATAGAACCTCTAGTGCACAGAGGTTATTTAGAGCCCATTCAACTTGATCATTACCTGTTAGATTCACTCACTCCGGGGCACCTGGCGTTGGCCACTGTCGATAGACAGGATACTGGGCTGGATGGACTTTTGGTCTGACTCAGTACGTCCATTCTTATTTTGAATTGCATCTCTCATAGTTGGGGCCCCTCAGTATCCAGCCTGCATGTCAGTGCAGCCAAAATTTGAGACCAAAAAAACTTGTAATTTGTAGTGGGCAAGCCACTCCAGCAGGTGTATACAATAGCCCCTCCCTTCCTGAGTTCTTACTGCTACAATGAGTTAATTTTTGGTGGAAGTTGTCTTTTGTTGGCCAAACTGATAATTATTACTCTGAGTTGAGTTTATCTTCGGGGGAGAGGGGAAGGATGGGTTATACACCTCTGGCTAAGATGGTGGAAGCCAAACTGAGCTTGTTTTTGTTGTTTAATTTCTGGTTAGTTGGAGGCTTTTGGAGTCAAAACTTGTATCTCTAACTTTAACTCTATTTTCACAGCTTATATCTAGTGATGCTGATGGAGCCATTCAAAGAGCTGGACGTTTCCGAGTGGAAAACGGGTCTTCTGATGAGGTAAGGAAAAGCCCCTGTTTATATCTATTGCCTTTTCCTACTCAAAGATCAATCTATTACGTAACAGCATTTACAACACTTCAGAAATTTGAATCTTAGAAGATTAAAGTTGGAAGAGACCTCAGGAGGTCATTAATTCAGTATACAAGGTTGATATTAAATGCTAGGAAATTTATTCGGCTGCAGTGATTGGGTATTGTCAGAGCTCTTTCCTCTCAGAGGCATTCATGGATATGTCTGGTTCCTCTCAGTCTTCTAATTCCAAAAATAGATATTTGATACAGTGAAGGATAACCTATCCTTGTACTGTTGAATATAAGTTGGTGAATTTGGGGCAGAAAAGGGCCCCTTACCAATCATTTCACAATTAACTGGATGCATTACTGCAGTGAGGTTGGGAATATTTGCTGAAGTATCTGATGTAAACCTGTACCAGAGTCATAATGCAGGATTGGATGATCAGAATGACTATTAATCTGATCCAGTATGGTTGTATATGTGTAATGCAGAATCTTAGAAATTATATTCTTGATATAAAATTATTTTTCTCAATTTTTGAGATGAGGTATAGAATCCTGATCAAGCTATAATCCTCCTTAGAGCCCTGCTACTTCTATCCCCAGACTTTCTCGTGAGTCAGTCTATATAATTTAAAATGCATGTATTTTATATCAGCCTGGTTGGTCACGTGTGACACATCATGGGAAATCTAAATTCAAACTCAAGCTAGATTCTTCTTTCCTAGTAGAGGCTGGAAGAGAGAGCCCCCATGTTACTTTGCAAACTCCTTCCCTCTTTTCTTTAAAGATTTCAGGAGCAGAGCGGATAGATAAATTCTGCTCATTCTTCTTTGAGTGATTGTTCATGTGCATTCCAAGCAGGTGTGTGCGCGCCACGTGTACGCCAGTTGGAAGGTTTTTCCCCTAACAGTATCCGTAGGGTCAGCTCAGGTGCCCCCTGGAGTGGTGCCACTGTGGCACCCAATATATGGCCTTGCCGATCCTCCACCCCCTCAGTTCCTTCTTACCGCCTGTGATGGTTAGTTGAAAGTTTGCTCGCTCCTGTGAAGCAACCTTAGCAGTGTTTCTGTTGTGTATATAGTTCAATTTTTTGTAGTTAGTTGGTAGTTCTTATTAAGGTTAGTTACTTAGTCAGTTAGTTGTTGGGGAAGTTCCCCCCGCAACTCGTGTTGTCCCCTCTGGGGCATGCCCAGGTCCCCAGGGTTTATATGCCAAAGAGCGACCCATACTCTTTTTGTCTGAGGTGCCTTGGGGAGAGTCACCAAAGAGATCGGTGTCATATCTGTAAGCGATTCCGCCCCAGGACCCTTAAGGACCGGGAGCAGAGACTCCGTGCTCTTCTAATGGAGGCTGCATTCCAACCCGGAACTGGCAGAATCAGCACAGAGTGCCTCGTCTTTAGTGCGCAGCGCTCTGGCGTTGCTGGTGCGGGCAGAGGCCCAGCAGAAAGACCATAGGTCCTGGCACTGGGAGGACTTGGGAGACAAGAAGTTGGCCTCGGTGTAGGACCTCTCCCCATCGCCGGTGCCTGTGAAAAGGAAGAGGTCGGTTAGGGGACGTTCACCCCACAAGGACCTCCAAGGGCCCACGGTGCCTGTAAGTGCAGAAGGGCAATCTGCGCTGGCGCCCATCCCACCCAAGGCCTCGTCTACTCCTGCCCTGACAGGGGGTCAGTCGAGTCTGGACCGGCTGGGATCCCTGGAACCTTGCAGTGAGGTTTGCTCTCCATTGACGCTGGAAGCGTTTGAGGCAGCATTGGACCTGCTGAGAATATCGATGCCATCCTCTCTGCGAAGACAGGATGAACCACTGGTGCCCACCCGATCGTCGGTGACGGCCCCGCACTCTCTACCCCGGGTCGCCCCGGCATCGACGTCGTGCTTTCCAGCCAGGGCGTATCTGCTGGAGTCCAGGTTCAGGGCTCTGTCCGACATCATCCGGGGCCTCAGCCATTTCCCAACATCCACGGCAAGTACATGCTTAAGGCTTCTGGGTCATATGGCTGCTTGTACGTACGTGGCATATCCTGACAGACTCGGGCTCCGCCTGCTCCAGTTCTGGCTGGCATTGGTGTACTGTCTGTCTTGGGATGCCCTGGACACTGTGGTAACCCTGCCGGGGATGGCGCTGGACTCTCTCCAATGGTGGCTGGACCTTGTTTTCAGGGGACTGTAAGGATAGCCAGTCCATGATCACTGTGTACGAGTGCAAAAGTGTGTAGGTACCTTGCACTGTCCTGCTCTCCATAAATAAGGCCAGTACAGCTGAGACTGCAGATCCTATTAAGTACCTAAGAGTCAGGGTGGGACGTTTTTTCTGGCTGAAATTCGAGACCAAAATATGAAAATAAGAGTGTTCATTGCAGACTACACTGGTAAAGTGAGGGATCTGGTTTTAGAGCACAGTGGAAGTAGCATAAATATTCCCTAAGTAGAACAGAGGGACTCGTGTCACTTTAAATCTTTCTTTTAACCAAGCAATGAACCCAGAAGCAGCAGTGAAGGACTCCAGTGGGATTCCCATGTCCTCCGTTCTTCAAAAAGTATGGGTGGCCATGACTGAAAGTCTTCTAGGGTTGTGCTGGGAAGAATAAAGACAAATGGGAGAAATCTGGAGGCAAAACATTGTAAAGAGAGCTTTAAAAACCTGTGGGTTTTTTTGCTATAATTCCTATATCCAAATGTATTGTTGCTTTTAGTAGAATATTAAAGGGCTATCAAAAACTCAGTGGTTCCAAAGGAGAGACAGTGAGAAAAGGCAGAAGTGATATGAAAGCATTTAGCTAAATAGAATCCTAGAAATGTAAGGGTCTGAAAGGAATCTCAATAATTTATCTTAGTCCATCCCTCTGCACTGAGATAGGACTATGTATACATAGTTCATCACTGATAAGTTTTTTTCTAACTTGTTCTTAAAAAAAAATCTCCAATTACAGGGATTCCATACCTCCTTTGATAACCTATTCCAGTACTTAACTATCCCTATACTTAGAAAGATTTTCTTAACAGCTGACCAGACTTTCCCTTTCTGCAGAGTAAACCGATTACTTCTTGCCCTACGTTCAGTGGACATGAAGAACAATTTATCACTGTTTTCTTTATAACAGCTTTTAACATATTTGAAGACTGTCATTAGGTTTCCCCTTCACTCTTCTTTTCTCAAGACTTAACATATCTGTTTTTTAAGCTTTTGTCACAGGTCAGGTTTCTCTAAACCTTTTATCATATTTGTTGCTTCCCTTTGGACTCTTTAAGAGTGATACAGACAAATTTTAAAATGTGGAGTCCAAAACTGGACACAGTATTCCAGCTGAGGCCTCATTAGTGCTGAGTAGAATGAAGCAATGAACCACCTCCACTGTTTTAGATAAGACACTCCTGTTGTTCTACCCCAGCATGATGTTAGCCTTTTTTGCAACTGCATCAAGCTGGGTCCTATTCAGATCCTTTTCTGCAGTATTACTGCCTAGTCAGTTACTCCCCATGTTGTAGTTGTGCATTTGTTTTTTTTTCTTCTTAAATGTAGTACTTTGCACTCTTCTTTATTGACTTTCATCTTGCTGATTTCAGACCAATTCTTCAGTGTGTCCAGGTCAATTTGAATTCTAATCTTGTCCTCCAAAATACTTGCAATCACTCCTAGCTTGGTGTCATCCACAAATTTTATAAACATTCTCTCCTTCCCATTATCTAAGTCATTAATGAAAATATTAATTAGTACCTGACACAGGGCAGACCTCCGCAGGACCCCAATAGACAGGTCTTTCCAGTTTGACCGCGAGTCATTGATTACTCTTTGAGTATGTGTGTTCAGTCAGTTGTGCACCCATTTTATAATAGTTTCATCTAGGCCACATTTCCCTAGTTTGCTTCTGTGAATGTAATGTGGGAATGCATCAAAAGGCTTCATAAAATAATGATAAATCATGTCTGTTGCTTACTGTCATCCATTAGGCCAGTAATCTTGTCAACAAAGGAATTTCAGTTGGTTTGGCATGATTTGTTCTTGGCAAATCCATGCTGGCTATTATTCACCATTCTATTATCCTTGGTGTACTTGTTCCATTATCTTTCTAGATATTGAAGTTACCCTGACTGGTCTGTAATTTTCCGCTTTCTTTTTATTCCCCATTTTAAAGATAAGTACAATGTTTGCCCTTCTCTAGTCCACTGGGACCTCATACATCCTTCATGAGTTCTCAAAGATTGCTTCATGTAGTTCTTTAAGTATGTTTGGGTGAATTTTGTCAGGCTCTGCCAATTTGAATACGTCTAAATTATCTAACTATTCTTTAACCTATTCTATTTTGTGTTCCTTCCCCTTTGTTGTTAATATTAAATCTGGTTAGGTACTTGATCACAATTAGCTTTTTAGTGAAGATGTAAGCAAAACAAGAATTAAACACCTTAGCCTTTTTGATGTCCTCAGTTATTAGCTCTCCTTCCCTGCAAAAGTTGTGGACTTACACTTTACTTACGTTTTTTCTTTAGCTCCTCATGTATTGAAATAACTTCTTTTTGCTTTTTATGTCACCTGCTAGGTGTAACTCAATTTGTGCCTTAGCTTTTCTGATTTTGTGCCTACATGCTTGTGCTATTCGTCTGTACTCATTACCAGCAGTTTGTCCATATGTCTGCTATTTATAATATTTCTTTTTGATTCTCAGGTCTTTAAAGAGCTCCTGATGCAGCTGTATTGGCCTCATACTATTCTACCAATCTTTCCTTTGTATCAGGATAATTTGCTGTTATGCTTTAAATATTTTCTTTTTTAAAAAATTGCCAGCTCTCTGGAATGCCTTCCTCCTCTGATTTTCTTTCCATGGGACCTTACCTACTGGTTTTGAGCTTGTTAAAATTTGCTTTTTTAAGTTCATTGTCCTTATTCTGCTGCTCTCACCCCTTTCTTTCCTTAGAAACATTTCATGATCACTTTCACCCAAATTGCCTTCTAATTTCAGATTCAAGAATCTGTCAGAATCAAGTCTAAAGTACTCCCCCTCCACAGTTGCTTTCTCTATGCCTGAAACAAGAAGTTATTCCCTACACATTCCAGGAATTTACTTGACACTTTGTTTTGCAGTATTACTTTTCCTGCAGAAATCTAGATCTTTAAAATCCCCCGTTACTACTAGGTCTTGTGTGTTGGTTATTTCTGTCATTTGTTCTAGAAATACCTCATCCACCTTCTTCTCCTGATTTGGTGATCTATAGTAGATACCTACCGTGGAGTTGTCCCCATTTTTTTTATCTTCATCCAGAGAGTTTTAACTGGCCTGCCTGTCACCTCCTTCAGAATAAGTATATACAATCTTGATATACAATGTAACATTTCCTCCTTGTTTTCTCCTCCTTGTCTTTCCTGAACAATCTGTGACCCTCTGTACCAATATTCCAATTATTCAGTAATCCAATATTCAACCCAGTTGTAAGAAATCTTTATTTCAGTTGCATTAAAATAGGTTTCCAAATCAGCTTCATGCTTTTGAATGAAGAATGGGCATGAGGATCAAACTGCCCAGGTGCGCTTAAGCTAATTTTGCTTACATTATTTTTCCTGCATTATTTCCCTATAACCCTAATCCACCCCTCTTTACATTTGAATGGGTTTAATCTAATAATTTCACAATTCTGTTTCTGCTTCAGAATGCAGATTTCACCCCAGGTACATGGCGCAGAACAGATGTGCACTTGGAAAACCCAGAGTACCACACCAGATGGTATTTCAAATATTTTCTAGGAAAAGGTAATTACAGTTTTGTAAATAGCTTAAACATGATTTTAAATAAATGAGAAATATCTTTCACATTTGAGTAACTGCAGTTGTTAAAGTGCATGGGATTGACTTTATTTCTTATTAATATTGCACCTTCAGTGTGTGCAGTGTTGTACAGAAGATGGACTGTGTCAGACAGGTGGGTCCATAGTCCAAAGAGATTAGCTTCTGATGTTATTGTGGGCACAGAACAATCCAGGATAAGCACATGGTATTGTTTGGTCACCTAAAGCTGTAATCATTCACTGCTCTGCAGACTTTACTGCCAGTCCATTGGAAGCTAAACTTCTACATTGATGCTTCATTAAACAGGACTGGTTGTCAGCTTTGCTCTCTACAAATAGTTTTAGTAAAAAAAAAATGAAGTGTATTGTTATTCATAGAACAGATTTTCAGTAGGTGTCTAGCACATTTTAGGGTAAATTGTGGTGGCCTTAGTCATGTTAGTCATCTCATTGATAGAATCACATGTGGGGATCGAAGGAACCTCAGGAGGCCACCTAGATCATGTCCCCGCACTGAGGCAGCATTATTTATACCTAGACCTTCCCTGATAGGTGTTTGTCTAACCTGTTCTGTTTTGTCAGTTATTACATGTTAAATGGAAGCTTCAAGGCAGCATTATGTTTACAATTATAATTGCAAAAAGTCAGAAACTTGAAAATGTTAAGGTTATAACACAGTTAACATGGTCATATTGTACATACTCTGTATATTATGATGTACTTAATGACATTAATATGACAGATACATATTTGAATAGAAAAACAAAAATACATCTGAGTTAATGTTGTAGGAAACTTAACTTGCTGTAATTAAATGCAAAAACAATTTATAGCTGAGATTTTAAATGTACAAAGGATTCAAATTTTAAAGTTCTTCAAATGCTTGCTCATATCGATTTCAGTTTGGGTGTGTGCGTGCTGCATGCATGATCGTCGGAGAATTTTTACCCTAGCAACACCCGGTGGTTGGCTGTGGAGCCGCCCGGAGTTGTGCCTTTATGGAGCTGGATATATACCCTAGCCGATCCAGTGCCCCTGCAGTTCCTTTTTACCGCCTGTGATGGTCATTGGAACTGTGCGGCTCGGCTTTGCTGCTTTCAACTCTCCCTAGCGAATCCTATGTCAATGGTTATTCCTTGCTGTTATATAGTTTGTATAGTTAGAGTTACAGTAGTGTATATATGTTACATTAGCAGGTTGGAAGGGGTTTCTACCCTCTCCTCCCTGCTGACCATGTGGGCTAATGCCCAAAGCTCCAGGTTTCAGGCCCCGTTCGTCTTGTGCAAAGCCCATGCTAACGGGCGACCCCCACAACTCCTGCCTAAAGTGCCTTGGGGACTTGCACCAAGTGGATAAGTGTAAAATCTGCAAGGGCTTTCAACCCCGGACGAAGAAGGAGCAGGACTTTAGCCTGAAGCAGCTCCTAATGGAGGCCGCTCTTAGTCCAGCTCCTCCAGCTAAGGTCCCAGCACCGAGCACTTCGGTTTGCAGTGCACCGGTGACAGTGGCAGCTGCGGCACCATGATTGGCGCAGCACCAAGGTTCTCCAGTACCACAACCTCCACAGCCGGTCCAGCACTGCTCTCATTTGCCGGGCCAGAGAGTGGCGGAAGCCAGAGAAAGCTGCCCTGGCTCTTGAAGTAACAACACCTTAGGGACTACCCTCGGAGTCGCATCCGGTAGCAGAGCAACCGAGGGTTCTGGTGCCGACTGCAGTGCCATCGACTCCGGCACTGAGGGAGGTGCCGTCAAGTCTGTTGCACACAGACTGCCCAACTCGTAGTGTGGTAGAGCCCCACTTATGATCAACTCCAGACACCTTCGTGGTGGCACGAGACCTTATTGCCCTGACAGAGCTGACGCCACCGCAGAAGATAGTGACACAGGCTCCTGTTCATTTGGTGTAATCTAGAGGTAAACCATCCCTGATTCAACCTCCGACACCGCAACTGGAACCATGGCACCGGTCACGTTCCCGGATCTGGTCCGGATCCCGATGCTGTTCGGAGTTTTGGCGACGCTCGCAGTCCTGGAACCGCTTCCCTTCATGGTGCCAGTCATACTCACGGCACCGGTCCATCTTGTGCCGCCATTTGGACTCAAGGGGAAGGTCAGACTCCCAGCTCTGCTCAAGGCGTCAATCTACATATTGGTCTCCGTCCCAGAGTAGATCCTGGCACCGTGTTTGAAGACAGTCTTCGTTGCGGGCTAGAGCCAGATCGTGGTACTGAACCCGGCACTGCTCCCGGCATTGGACATCAGCATCGCGGTGCCGTTCACCACGGTCACACCAATGCTCCCCAGTGACCCGTTACCACTCTCCATCGTGTCCAGGTGAATCAACACAGATACGCTCAGCGCCACCTTGGCCTTCGCAGTCCACCTAACGGCTGTACCAGTCTGATGTAGGCTCACGACTGGACCTGGTGACCCACAGCTGGGATGAGGGCAATGCAGCCCAATGGCAAGAGGGAGACCATGGTCCAGTTCAGGGTTCAACCCGATGGCCTTTCTGGACCCTGTGGGCTTGTCACCAGACTCAGGGTGCACCATCAGGGGCCTCCCAGTCAGCCCCCTTAGAGCCGAGAGTGGCAGAGGCCACCTTGAGCTGCCCAGCCCCTGATTGGCTTGGAATCAGTAACCATCCAGGGTTCACCAGCTACAGTGCAGGGTGCAGTCTCTGGTGTTGTAGCCCCTGTGCAACACGAGCCACCACAACAGGAGGAGCTGCTAGACCCCCTGGCTCTTGTAGCTTCATCCTCCTTCTCTCCTGATGAGGCAGTGGTCGGGACGACAGTGTCCGGTCTCCCTTCTATAGATATCCGGGCGCACCAGGACCTTCTCTGCTGGGTGGCATGGAGTATGAACCTCTAGGCAGAGGAAGTGGTAGAGTCAAAGGACCTGGTGGTAGACATATTGTCCAGAGAGGACCCATCTCGAGTGGCATTACCACTCATTCAGACCATCCAATCCGCAACCAGAACAATCTGGCAGATGCCCGCTTTCATCCCACCAATGGCCAAGGGGGTGGAAAGAAAGTACTTCATTCCATCCAAGGAATATGAGTACTTATACACTCACCCTCAGCCTTATTCTCTTGTGGTGGCCTCTGTTAATGAGAGGGAGTGACATGGGCAGCAGGCCCTAGCTCCAAAGTCGAAGGACGCCAGATGTCTCGATTTGTTTGGGCGTAAGGTCTGTTTGGCGGGTGGGTTACAACTCAGGGTTGCTAACCAGAAAGCACTGATGAGCCAATATGAATTCAACTGTTGGAACTCCATGCTCAAATTTAAGGAGCTGGTACCTTTGGAGTCCAGAGATGAATTTGGAGCCTTGGTTGAGGAGGGTAAAAAGGTGGCCAGGACCTCCTTACAGGCCTTCTTGGATGCCGCAGACTCCGCTGCCCAAACTCTGGCATCGGGTATTGCTATGTGGCGCGTTTCATGGCTGCAGATGTCTGGTCTACCGCCGGAATTACAACAGATCCTGCAGGACTTACCATTTGAAGGGGCCGACCTCTTCTCTGAAAAGACTGACTCCAGGCTCCAGAACTTTAAGGACTCCAGGGCGATAATGTGTTCCCTAGGGGTGCACACGCTTGTCACTCAGAGGAAGCCATTCAAGCCCCAACCTCAGTGGCCCTATCCTTCACCTTGACCCAGGCAGGACTTCTACAGGAGACGTGAGTAAGGTGGTAGGAGACGGTCAAACATTCGTCAACCTGGGTAGACCCCAGGGCCATCTAAGCCTCCACAAGGGCCCAAGCAAAACTTTTGAAAGAGTGTCTGAGGACGGAGTAGTGGACCTCAGCTGAGATCCTAAGCTACCCTTGAATTGAATCAGAGGGGTAGCCGTATTAGTCTGGAATTGCAGAAGTGACAAGGAGTCCTGTGGCACCTTAAAGACTAACTAAAGTATTAGATCATAAGCTTTCATGGGCTAATACCCACTTGCATGCATCCGACGAAGTGGGTATTAGCCCACGAAAGCTTATCCTTCCTCAATTGTTTATCCCATTTCCACTGTGCCTGGTCCCTTATAACTACGGACTGTTGGATTCTTTGCAGTGGAAAAGGGATACTCTCTCCAATTTTCTCTCTCTCGTTCCTCTCATCCTCCTTCCCCATCCCTCTTCAGGGACCCTTCTCATGAGCAACTCCTTATGCAGGAAGTGGAAGCGCTCCTAACCATGGGAGCGATCGAGGAGGTTTCAAGGGAGCTAAGGGGCAGGGGTTTCTACTCCCTTTACTTCCTAATCCTCAAGGCAAAGGGCAGGCTTCGACCTATCCTGGACCTGCGCGGACTCAACAAGTTCATGGTAAAGTTGAAGTTCCGCATGGTATCCTTAGGGACCATTATCCCTTCCCTGGATCCCGGAGACTGGTACGCCGCCCTCGACGTGAAGGATGCGTATTTCCACATAGCGATCCACCCGGCGCACAGGCCGTTTCTCCGCTTTGTTGTTCACCGCAAACACTATCAGTTCATGGTCCTTCCATTCAGGCTATCCCCAGCTCCCTGGGAGTTCACCAAATGTATGGCAGTCGTGGCAGCCTTCCTCTGTTAGCAACGGATTCAAGTATTTCCGTATCTTGAAGACTGGCTCGTCCGAGGTCGCACCAGAGAACAAGTGCAAATCCATGTCCAAATGACCATAGATACATTTCATCGATTGGGCCGCCGCCTCCTCAACGTGGAAGAGTCGACTCTGGAATCAACCCAGAGAATAGAGTTCATCTGGGTGGTCTTAGCCTCCAGACTCACCTGAGCTCTTTTACCGGACACCTGCTTCCACGCCATGGCAAGCCTCATCCGGAGCCTTCAAAGTTTCCAGACCTCAATGGCAAAAACATGCTTAAGTCTCATGGGGCATATGACGTCATGCATGTACATAACCAGACATGCCAGATTGCGCCTGCATCCGCTCCAGGCATGGCTGTCAACAGTCTATCGCCCAAACCGGGACAGCCTGAACACAGTGGTCACCATACCAGAGACAGCCCTAGCCTCTCTCTACTGGTGGCTAGACACAAGAGCAGGGCGAAGGGTTCCCTTCCCACTCTCCTCAACCTTCCTTGTCCCTGAGCACAGACGCATCATCCCTACGATGGGGTGCTCACCTCGGGGGACATCAGGACACAGGGTCTATGGTCCACAGCCGACCTATCATTACATATCGATGTTTGGGAGCTGCTGGTAGTGTGCCTCGCGTGTCAAACATTCTGGGAGCAGCTGGAGGGCCATTGCGTGTCGGTCTTCACAGACAACACAATGGCCACGTTTTACATGAACAAGCAGGGGGGTGCTTGCTCGTGTCCACTTTGTCGGGAAGCCTGTGGGAGTTCTGTATAGCCCACTCCATCCACCTGGTGGCGTCGTTTCTCCCAGGAGTCCAGAACACAGTGGCGGACCACCTCAGCAGGTGCTTCCAGTCCCATGAGTGGTCGATCTTTCCCGATGTCATCCGTGCTGTCTTCCTGAGGTTGGGGTTTCCCCAGGTTGATCTGTTTGCCTCTTGGCGCAATTGGAAGTGCCAGTTGTTTTGCTCCCTTCAGGGCAGTTTTCCCTGCTCCCTCACAGATGCCTTCCTGCTCCTGTAGAAGGACCAGCTGTTCTACACCTTCCCACCATTTCCACTGGTCCACAAAGTTCTACTCAAGGTGTGCAGGCACAGATCACGTCTGATTCTGATTGCCCTGGCTTGGCCCAGACAGCACTGGTACACCATAGTGTAGGAAATGTTGGTGTACGTCCTGGTGCCACTTCGTCTTTGGCCTGACCTGATATCGCAAGACCATGGCCGCCTCTGTCACCCCAATCTGCAGTCCCTCTACCTCACAGCATGGATGCTGAATGGCTAACAAACTGAGCTTCTCTGCTCTCATTTGGTGCAACGGCTCTCATTCGGTACTGAATTCCTGTTCAGCAGCAGGAAACCCTCCACTCGAGCCACATACCTGGCCAAATGGAAACGTTTCTCCTGCTGGTGTACTCAGTGCAATACACCCCCTCTACGGTCGCCAGTGCCTCTGATCTTGGACTACCTGCTATCCCTGTAACAGCAGGGTTTGGCAATATCGTCTATTAAAGTAAACCTAGCAGCCATCTCGGTTTTCCACCCAGGAGAAAATGGCCGCTCAGTCTTCACTAACCCTATGGTCGGTAGATTTCTCAAGGGCCTGGACCATCTCTCTCTGTAGGTATGACAGCCAGTTCCCGCTTGGGACCTTAATCTGGTCCTTTCCAAGCTTACAGGGGTCCCATTCGAGCCGATGGCCACCTGCTCACTCTCTGGGAAGATAGCTTTTCTCGTGTCCATCACCTCTGCGAGACGAGTATCTGACATCAGAGCCTTACTTGGAATCCACCAGAAACGGTCTTCTGTAAGGACAAGGTGCAGCCACACCCTCACTCAGCCTTCCTTCCAAAGATGGCATCGTCTTTCCACGTGAACCAGTACATTTTCCTCCCGGTCTTCTATCTGAAGCCACATGCTACTCGAAGGGAGCAACGGCTGCACTCTCTAGACATACTCAGGGCTCTTGCTTTCTACATCGAGCATACAAAGCCTTTCAGGAAAACTACCCAACCTTTCATTGCAGTGGCCAACCGGGTATAAAGCCTCCTGGTCTCCTCACAATGCATCTCTTCGTGGATCACATCCTGTACCCGTGCTTGCTACGACCTGGCTGGTGTTCCGGCCACACCCCTCACTGACCATTCCATAAGGGCTCAAGCTTTATCGTCGGCGTTTCTGGCCCAGGTCCCAGTATAAGAGATCTATAGAGCTGCCACGTGGTCGTCAGTGCATACCTTAGCCTCTCACTACACAATAGTCCAACAACCCACAGATGATGCAGTGTTTGGTACAGCAGTATTACAATCAGCAATAGTTCACTCCAACCCCACTGCCTATGTAAGGCTTGGGAGTCACCTAATTGGAATCAATATGAGCAAGCACTCGAAGAAGAAGAGACGGCTAGTCACCTTTGTAACTGTTGCTCTTTGAGATGTGTTGCTCATATCCATTCCAAACCCACCCTCCTTCCCATCTGTCAGAGTAGCTGGCAAGAAAAAACTGTGGGGGTGCTGGGTCGGCTGGGGTATATATCCAGCACCATGAAGGCGTGACTCCAGGTGGCTCCACAGCCGACTCACAGGGTGTTGCTAGGGTAAAAATTCTCCGACGATCATGCACATGCCACGCGCACACCCTAACTGGAATGGATATGAGCACATATCTCCAAGAACAACAGTTACAAAGGTGAGTAACCATCTTTTGTGGTTCCCACAGAAACAAACTAAACAAATTGTAACTATATAATATTTAATATTGTGGTAAATAACATTAATATTATCACCTTAATGTAAGTTAGTAAGGTGACTGAGGCATAGTTGCTGGAACCATAATTATGGATTCTGTGACCTTTCTGTGTGTATGTAAAACGTCATTGATATACACAAACCTTTCATAATCTAAAAACGTTTTCTCAAATCATGTTTCTTCCTTAAAATCAATGGCATCTTTATGTGTTTTATTAGGCTTCAGTAAAACCATTATTGACCAGCATAAACCAAATGTTAAATGCAGATGTTGTGTACTCTGGGACTGGGCATACATGCTGAAATTGCTACCCACAGCAGGGAGACTTGTTCCAGCTGTAGTGAGAGCAACATGACAGAGAGCACAAAACCAAGAGTAGAGAATGGGACAAAGGATAGAGTAAGTAAAAGGAATGGAAAGTGTTTAATGGGGCTTGAGAGCATTCAGAGGGAAATGTGACTGTGAGATTATTATAGGACCTGTTAGAATGAGGAACTCAAACTAGATGCAGTAAGTAGAAGAATTCAGAGAGTGGTGGTGCGGTGGGAGCTGGAGGAGTGGCAGAGAGATTGAACAAGAGAAGGTTATTTTAATCAAGGCAAGAGATCAAAGCACATGGACAAAGGTTTCAGCAGCAGCAAAAGCGAGTAAGGAGATTTTGACAATATGCTGCTGGAAACCTACCAACAATGTAGTTCCTTTTGTAACAATTGATTTTTCCTTGTGTAATTGTTTTTCACTTGTCGCGTTTCCTTTCCAGTTCATCAGAATTACATAGCTACAGATGCAGAGAAGAACCCTTTTTTTCTGTCTGTCGTGCTCTCCAACCAAAACAATCAACGTGTCCCTCAGTATCGCTCAATTCTCTGGAAAAAAACAGTAAGGAACAAATACTAATTGTTGCCTGCCTACCTGCTCTCCATGTCTTTTTAGGGCATTTCCTTCCCTCAGTTGTACCACTGAATTCTTAATATTTTCCCATAACTACTGTGCTGTGGTTAGCACAGGAGATACATATATGGTATGAATAAACCCAGAAAAGAATGCAAGCAAATCTTATCCGTAGGGTTCATGTTTCCAGATGCAATTTTTTTGTCATCCTGGCTTCCTTCACCTATAGGAAACCTTTGGATTCCCTGCTGACCCTCTAAAGGTCATTAACTCACTGGTTATTAAAACTCATTTTTAAGTATTTACTATTTTGGAGCGCTGTCAGTGTGGATAGTTTTATATAAAACATAGGAGAAGGTCCCTACTCCAAGGACCTTCCATTTTGCATTTAGTCAGATCATACAGTTTGGACTGTCAATATGTTGGATGACTTGCATAGAAGTCAGGACACAAATGGGCATATTTTAAATATTCACTGTACTGAATTATCATTGAAAAGCTTCACAGAAGTTGTGTTTCAAGAAGATATACAAATGCATAGAGAGTGGATGTGTGGCCACAAGGAGAGACAGGAAGATCGGTGTCTATGGAATAACATAAAAGGAGAAGTAAAGATGAGAGGAGAATACACAGAGAGTGTTTAGTGAGCAAGGTGGTTAGGAGAGCAGACAGAAGTGACAGAGCAGGAGAAGAGAGGTGAGATACAGGCAGGGATGGAGTTGTCAAGGGCCTTGAAGTAGATGATAAGCTTAAAAAGTTGATATAGAAGGCAAGATGAAGCCCGTGGAGGAGGGGAGTGACATGGTCAGAAGCAGTAGAAGTGGATTAAAGGGAAAAGGGTAATGTAAAATATGAAGTGTTGGTGGAGTGGCGTAACACTAACCACTTAAAAAATTAATGCAAACTAAAAAAGCAAGCAGTCAGATTAGACAGATTTATACAACTCCCAGACAGTGAGAGTACATTGAAAGAATATCACTCATGTACATACTTCCTGTCTCACGTGTTTTGCAGAAGAAATTTTGATCAATTCTTGATGATATTTGCTTCCTAGAAATCACACCATCCATACTGATTTGTTCCACATTTCCTGGCTCATGAGTGGACTGTCTTTACAAAAAACAAAATTAAAAATAAAACCACCAAAAAGCAATTTTTTTTTAAAAAAAATGAAGATAACCTAAGGAGGGAAATGTTCTCTTCATTCTGCACTTTGGACTACCCCATTGTACTGTAAAAATATAATGACATATGGAAGTGTCATTTACTTCAAAATACACTACTCTAAATGACTAGCAATTTATGGCTGCTGAATCAGTACAGTGGGCACATTTAAATTCATTCCAATTCTCCAGATATTACTGTGTGATGGATTGGATCACAGAAACCCCCTTCGGGCTGTCAACTGATGTGCCAAGACTATTCCTGCCCCTGCTTTCCTGCCCTCGCAGCTTGGGACTCCAGAAATCCTGTCTGGTTTGAGTCAGACTCGCTAGCCTGCTGCAAACCCAGACTCAGTGGTTTTATGCAGAATCAAAATTAAAGTGTAAGGTCAGCAAAAATGTCTCTGGGAATCTGAGTCCATTTTAAATACCTTTTCAGAAACCTACTAAATGGTTTTATGTCAATGGAATATTTTCTTCCAGCACCAGGAAGAAAACTGGGGCATGTTCTTCGGTCTTTGTTTTTCTGTAAAATATTTTGCTGTTGTATTATGTGTTTTATGATTCTAAAAATTGTATTTCTTTTCTTTGTGATAGGGCTGGGAACATAACCGGCTGGATTGTGTTTGTCCCCCTGTATAGGAGATGTAAGTGGAAGGGAGGGTCCTTCTCTCTATTGTCTCCCTGGCATAACCATGTAGGTCCTAGCATTATAATGTGATCCATTATGCTCTTGACCCTATTACAAAGAATAGACGCGCTTTTGAAAGGTCAAAATAAAATGCATTGCAACAGCAAAATATATGCTCCTTGGTACTGCCTCCTTTCCAAAGGGGGACACAGAGAAGGTGAGGCCATGGCCCCATTACCCTCCACACAGCCTTTGGAACTTATTAAATGCCTTAGAGAACATGTATTCCTAGGAAAACCAAGCTGAATTGTGCTTCCTAGAGCTCTTCCTAAGGCATTGCAGCTCCGTTCCACCTCCAGAGTGGGCCAGTACTGATAGGTACAGTGTGGCCCACAATTTAGAGGGCTGATATTTTTGTTTCAGTTACTGTTAGCTGCTCTCTGATTCCCCCCCCTTTTTTTCTGAATTGTGTGCAAAAAGCTTCTAAGATGTTTACAACATATGTCTCTCCTTCAAGTGGTCTCTGTATATTGCCTTTTGTGGCATGTACTGACAATTTATAGTTGAGGTGAACTTTACTTGGGCCCTTGTCTACCCATCCTCTCACCATCATGAAGTCCTAGGGTAGGAGTCTCAAAGTCGCGGCCTGCAGGACATCTGTGGCCTGAGAACCTCACCACTGCAGCCTGCGGAGGAGAAACTCATGCAGCCACACTGCCAGCAATGTCTGCTGCAGGCGCCGCCCACGAGAGAGGGATAAAGACACCATCATTAGTCGCCAGGCAGAGTCAGCCATGGAGGCAGCATCATTAATTGCTGGGCAGAGTCAGCCATGAACGCAGCATCACTTTTTTCCACAATGAATATAAACAAGTCAAAATACTAAACACAACTCTCTGATGCACACCTTGCTGCAATCCTGAAGGTTTCAACTGCTCAGTCACTGAGGCCAAACATCAACAAACTGACAGAACTGAAGTGTTGCCAGGTGTCTGGCAAACAGTAAAAACACTCTGGCAGGCAAAGAATTGTATAAAGTTATATGACAGTTTTATTAGTTTTAAGAAATTCAAAATAAAAAATACAATATTAATGTTTTCTTTTCTGAACACCATCTTAAGTGACATTATTGGCCTGCTGGGAAGATTTGAAGATTGACACTGGCCCTAAGGTAAATTGAGTTTGGGACCGCTGTCCCAGGGGTTAGACTACAAACAAAGGTTTGGCACTCTGACTGCTTAGTCCCTTCCAACACCAGCAGTGGTGGATTGGGAATCAGACTGAACCTATGGTCAAAGCTTTCTTCAAGATAGCTATTTTATTAGGTTTTAGGTATAGCTATTGTTCATAGTAATTTAGTGTACTAATGGTTTCATTAACGTAGGTTTTTAGTATTTGATAGTAGAACTTCTTCAAGCATTGGTTCCATTCTGGAAGAAATCCTAATGACAGATCTGAAGATCAAAAAGTCAAGAGTGAAGACAGACAAAACAGGCTTTTAGTTCTTCAAGAAGTGAAAAAGCCTGCTTGATCCAATATAACTGTCAATTCCAAGAAGATGCACAGTCTAGCTTCAGTTCTGGATACATCTGTGGGGAAGTATCGTGCAGCCATGTGGAGAGAGACAGGCAGCCAGCAGCCCACAAAGCACATGCAGGAGAAACCCAAAAGTGAAAGGAAAAAATGAACCACAAGCAGCCTTTTAAAGCTTTTTATTTAGTAGATTGCGCAACAGGGAGCCAGTCATGCTCTCTAGCGAGAATTTTTTTTAAAAAAAGCACAAGCCACACCTCCGGAAAAGTCCCAAAACAAGCAACATGCTGCTTAAAGAAATGAGTAGTCAATTACATACACAAAGGAGCCAGTGTACACTTGCTGGGAGTGGGCTTGGCAACACATCATCAGTTCCACTATCCTCTTTGGTTCTGACCCCTAAGAAGATACCTAGAAAGGATCCTAAATCCATGGATGAGAAATCTAAAAAAAAAGCCCAATAGAAATGGCCAGTGTGAGCAGAGCTAACCCATGAATAAGAACCTCCTCAGAATTGGAAATCTTAGAACCAAGTAGACTTAGGACTTAAAAACTCTGCAAGCAAAGTGAAATAACACTCGAGTGAAGTAGCAAATATTATTACAAACTCAGTTGTGGGCAGATCTTCATTATGGCAGGGATCGATGCTCTGAGATTAATCCACTGGCAGTCAATTTAGTTGGTCTTCTAAAGACCCGCCAAATCAACTCCAGATCGATCTCCAGTCAATCCGTGTACTCTACTCCTGACGAGAAGAGTAAAGTAAGTTGGCCGTGTAGACCCCGTAGTAACTCGACCTAAGATATGTCAACTCCAGCTACATTATTCACGTAGCTGGAGTTGCATATCGTAGAATCATAGAATATCTGGGTTGGAAGGGACCTCAAGCTGTCATTTAGTCCAACTCTCTGCTCAAAGCAGGACCAATCCCCCACTAAATGATCCCAGCCAGGGCTTTGTCAAGCCTGACCTTAAAAACCTTTAAGGAAGGAGATTCCACCACTTTCCTAGCTAATCCATTCCAGTGCTTCACCACCCTCCTACTGAAAAAGGTTTTCTTAGTATCCAAACTAAACCTTCCACACTGCAACTTGAGACTTTTACTCCTTGTTCTTGACCTATCATAGGTCGACTTACTGCAGTAGTGTAGACCTCAATGTCCTTAATACTTTCTCCTTCAGAATATTTTCTAAGACCTTGCATACTATAGATGTCAAACTAACAGGTCTGTAGCTATGCTGATCACTTTGTTTCTATTTTTAAGAAAGGAAAAATGTTAGCAATTCTCCAGTCATGCGGTATAGCCCCTGAGTTTATAGATTCATTAAAAATTCTTGCTTATGGGCTTGTAATTTTATGTGCCAGTTCCTTTAATATTCTTGGATGAAGGTTATCTGCTCCCCCCCTCCAATTTAGTTCCATTAAGTTGTTTGAGTTTAGCTTCTACCTCATTCCCATTTGTCATCCTACCATTATGCCCAAGCTCCTCATTAGCCCCATTAAAGACTGAGGCAAAGTGTTTGTTTAGATATTGGGCCATGCCTAGATCATCCTTAACCTCCACTCCATCCTCAGTGTTTAGCAGTCCCACTTCTTCTTTCTTTGTTTTCTTCTTATTTATATGCCTATAGAAACTAGACTATAGTTATATGCCTATAGACACTTTACTGTTGGTTTTAATTCCCTTTGCAAGGTCTAACACTATATGGCTTTTGGGCTTTCTCACTTAATCCCTGCATGCTCTGACCTCAATAAGGTAGCTTTCCTTGCTGATCCCTTCCATCTTCCACTCCTTGTAGGCTTTCTGCTTTTTCATAATTACCTCTCTTGAGATGTTTGCTCATCCAGCTTAGTGTACAACTCTTGCCTATGAATATTTTCCCCTTTCTTGGGATGCAGGCTTTTGATAGTTTCTGCAACTTTGACTTGAGATAATTTCAGGCCTCCTCCGCCTTTAGATCTGCAAATTCTTCAGTCCAATCCACTTCCCTAACTAATTTCCTTAATTTTTTAAAGTTAGCCTTTTTGAAATAAAAAACCCTAATCATAGATCTATTTTTTTTAATCCTTCCATTTAGTTTGAACTGAATTAGCTTATGATCGTTCGAACCAAGGTTGTCCCCTACAACTATTTCTTCTATGAGGTCCTCTCTATTCATGAAAACCAAATCTAAAATGGCATCCCCCCTTGTTGGTTCAGCAACTACTTTGTGAAGGAATCCATCAGTTATTGCATCTAGGAAAATCTGAGCCCTATTATTATTTCTAGCACTTGTCTTCCAGTCTATATCTGGGAAGTTAAAGTCTCCCATGATCACACAATTTCCATTAGTATTTATTTAATTAAAAACATTAAAGAGGTTTCTATCCATCTCCAAATCAGGTCCTAGTGGTTTATAGCACACCCCAAGCACTATTCCAGGGGAGGCTCTAGTAGCTTTCTCTCCCAATGTGATTTTTGCCCAGACAGACTCTCTTATCCATTCCATCACTTCTTATTTCTTTATAGTCTATCTCATCACTGATATACAATGTTACTCCATCATCTTTGCCTTTATTTCTGTCTTTCCTAAAGAGCACATAGCCTTCAATAACTATAACTCCAGTTGTGACTACTATTCCACCATGTTTCTGTTTATCCCTTCCTGGTTTCACTTCCTGCACCAGTAGCTCTAGTTCCTCCCTTTTGTTGCCTAGCCTCCTCACATTGGTGTACAAACATCTTATATTTTGCTGTTTGACTTTGCTCACATTCTTTACCTGATTAGGAAGAGACATTCTATTGTGCCAGTATCACCTATTCGATTGGTATCTATGCTACCCTTCCTCCTTATGTCCGTTCTCCTACCCACAGCTTATCCTTTCTTACTTCGTTTTCTTCTCTTTGTGTTAAAATCCGGCGTGGAGATTGCCTGGATATCTCCCAACCATCTCTCCCAAATCCCTAGTTTAAAGCTCTCTCAATCAGTCTAGAAGTCTATTTCTCTCCCTGCTCAGGTGAAATCCATCCCGAGAAAACAGTCCTCTGTCCATGAAAGCTTCTCAGTGGCCATAATCCCAAATTCCTCCTTATAGCACCACTTCCTGAGCCATATGTTGGTCATCATAATCTTGTCATACCTTTGTTGCCCTTTTCTAGGAACAGGCAGAATCTCAGTGACGATCACCTGAGCCATGATTTCTTTAAGCGTCTTCCCCAGCCTGGCATAGTCTCCCTGCATACGTTCCAGGGAGAATCTAGCTGTATCAGTGGATTCTTTCCTGCTCCCATTAGGATCCTAAATTGTCATACAAAGAAGAACAAATTGTTTTAAAGGAATTTCAGGAGACAGATCCTGAAATTAACAATCAAACATCTTCCAGAGCACTGCCTCTGCATTGTGACCCCGGCCCCCACTTACAGTGGCAATAGCAGCTGTCCCTTCCCATTTCAGAAAGGTATGGGCAGTAACGTGGGATCCCAGCTTAAATAGACTGTCCATGGGATCCCCGCCCCTGTCCTAGCCCTAGACAGGAAACGATGGTAGCAGGGACAACCCATCCTCAGCACTTCCCCTGGTAATCAGGGTGCGTTTGCGTAGGTGGATGGGCTGGTGCCTATTGCATTTTTTCCCTTCTGCTGGGCACAGTCTTCTGATGGTTGGCTGTTGATCGAGTTCCCCAGAGCAGAAGTGACAGAGTCCTGTGGCACCTTAAAGACTAACTAAAATTTTAGAGCATAAACTTTCATGGGTTAATACCCACTTCGTCGGATGCATCTGACGAAGTGGGTATTAAGATGCATCCGACGAAGTGGGTATTAACCCACGAAAGCTTATGCTCTAAAATTTTAGTTAGTCTTTAAGGTGCCAGAGGACTCTTTGTCACTTCTGCAATTCCAGACTAACACGGCTACCCCTCTGATTCTTCCCCAGAGCAGTAGGTCTTGGAATTAATATCCCATTAAAATGAATGAGGTAGGTCAAACCTCTCAGCTATTGTCTCAGGCTCTCTCCAAACTCAAGGAGATGTTACTGTGTCAGTTAGTCAGTTCATGTTTAAGGGACTAGAAACTTTTTAAAATGAGAACTCAGATTCTGCTGAAATCACTTGTGTCCAGGAGCAGAGGCCCCAGACACAGGGCTGTAGTGCCTATACCTTACGTAAACCATCCTTGGGTTCAGGTATTCAGGTAGCTTACCTCTCACAGGGGCTAATATCAGATGCTTTATGGGAAGGTTTAAGAGTCTCCATAATGGGTAGTTAACTTCAACTATAGGCATGCTATTTTTTTCCTAACCCAAGACAGTGACTAGATTAAGTCCTAATGCATGAAGATTTATATACCTTATTAATTTTTATCCCAGCTAATATAACTGAGAATATTATCCATCTAAATATATATTTTATTAAACCTTGCAATTTTTGCTGCAGTATCTTGTAGCACTGAGTTCCAAAGTTGAATATGAATTTTATAAACATATTTTCTTCTATTTATTCATTTACTGGACTTAATTTTTGCTAGCTGTCACTTTATTCTTATGAGACTGAAAAGAGGAGCACCTGACTTTCTCTGTACAGTTCAATATTTTTATACTTGTAACACATTACCTCTTATACCTCTCTGAACTTAAATAGCCTTAAATTTTTTAGGCTCTCCTCATATGGAAATCTATCCATGCTACTAATTATTTTCATTGTCCTTATCTGCAACTCTTATTTAATTCTGAGATGAGTGGCCAAAACTGAATAGAGTATTCCAGGTGAGGACATACTATCAATTTGTATAATGGCATTATAATTATAATGAAGCTTAATAGTTTTATTTTTGTTTTTTTTGACTACTGCTGTACATTCAGAAGATTCAATTTAGCAGTCCATAGTGATACACAGTGACAATTTTTCCTAAGTAGTTACAGATAACTTAGAACCTATTAAAGAGTATGCATAGTTAAAGTTTCCTTTCAGTGGGCACTGTCTTGCAGTGGTCTACATCTTAAATTTTATCAGCCCTCATGCTGTTAAATCATCTAACATTGGTAGTTCCCCCTGCAGTTCCTCACATGCCATTATACTCTAGATTAGCCTAAATAATGTTGAATCATCTACATCAGGGGCTGGCAACCTTTCAGAAGTGGTGTGCTGAGTCTTCGTTTATTCACTCTAATTCAAGGTTTCGCGGTCCAGTAATACATTATACATTTTTTAGAAGATCTCTTTCTATAAGTCTGTAATATATAATTAAACTATTATTGTATGTAAAGTAAATAAGGTTTTGAAAATGTTTAAGAAGCTTCATTTAAAATTAAAGTAAAATGCAGAGCCCCCCGGACCCGTGGCCAGGACCCGGGCAGTGTGAGTGCCGCTGAAAATCAGCTCGTGTGTCGCCTTTGGCATGCATGCCATAGGTTGCCTACCCCGATCTACATGGTTTGTCACATTACTCTTTTCCTTCCCTTTTTCAGGTAATTAACAAATATAGTCAAATAACAATGAGAATGGGATCCTGGTCTTTAATTTCCTTGTTTTTACTAAGATTCATGCTCAGTTACATAGAGAATTTCAGTGTTTGATTTAACCAGACTTATTATTTTTCTTTTATAGGGTACTCAGAAAATATGCCTCCCTTATAGTCCCACGAAAACATTATCAGTGAAATCTATTTTAAGGTAAATATTCCCAAATGAGTTATCATTAAATGTATTTGTCTGTGTTCTGTTTTCCTTTTCTGTCATTCAAAAGCTTTATTTCTGTTCATATTTTCTTTTCCATTAAGGCTGTAGAAAACAGTGAAACAAGAATACAGTTCTCAAGGAAAGCACATATATGCAAGCACCTTCAGTCCAGGTGCTATAGAATGCCAAGTAATAGCCTTGTGACACCTTTATGACAATGGAGAAATACAACTCTAAGCACCTTTGGGGAAGACGCGGGGGGGAGGGAGGGAAATATCTTCAGGTTAGAAATTGGGCACTAACTGGAACTAATTGGAAGTGATCTTGGGCTTGCTTGTGGACAGACCAGGTGAAGCCTCACAAAGTTAGGTGGAGAGGTCTGACTAGAATGTGGCTGAGTGGGTAAAGGCAACCATGGAAGAAACAAAGATTCCTAAACGGATTGGAGTGCTTAGCTGATTCTCTCCTCTGCTTTCTCATGTGGAATATTGTGGATTCTCTTCTGTACTGTTTCCCAGACTTTTGAAAGCTGACATCCCCTCATACACATGTTCAGGAAAGGAAATCAAATGCACTCCCTGCAAACTCACCATATATTGATAAAGGTCTGTCTGATCTTAATGTATACATGCCCTCCCCATCTAGTCTTTTGTCCTCCTATCTGTGAAGTGCAACAATTAACAGTATTAACATGTAGGGCTAGTCTACACTGGCAATGCTAAAGTGTGCAGCGCTTTAATGTGCGTTGTGGGTTGCGGCACAATGCTGGGAGAGAGGTCCCTCAGCACACTAAAAAAGCCACTCTCCAGTGCTGGGAGAGTAGCTCCCAGTGCCAGGGCACTGTTTGTGCTGACGTCTGCAGCTTGCTATGCCCAGGGGTGTGTTTTTTCACATCCCTGAGCGAGAAAGTTGCAGCGCTGTTAATGTTCTGTGTAGACAAGCCCTTAGAACAGGGGTAGACAACCTATGACATGAGTGCCAAAGGCAGCACGCGAGCTGATTATCAGTGGCACTTATGCTGCCTGGGTCTTGGCCACCAGTCCAGGGGGCTCTGCATTTTAATTTAATTTTAAATGAAGCTTCTTAAACATTTTAAAAGCCTTATTTACTTTACATACAACAATTGTTTAGTAATATATTAAAGACTTAGAGAGATCTTCTAAAAACATTAAAATGTATTACTGGCATGTGAAACCTTAAATTACAGTGAATAAATGAAGACTTGGCATACTACTTCTGAAAGGTTGCCAACCCTTGCCTTATAATATCATTGGTATATGAGTTTAACACCTCATTGAGATCAAAGGGGCAGTTCGTAGCTCCAAGGGCTATTATTCCATGTTCTCTGCAGAATCAACTGCACATCATTGCAGAAGTTACTTGTGCTTAAACATTTTGAAGTTTCTTGTCGTAACCATACCAGATAGAGATTTATTTTTTTTTTAAAAAAAAGAAAAGAAAGTGGAGACATTAAAGAACAACTGTAAGATGTGTCCATTTCCCTTTCCCTTCTCCCAACTGGTCCTCTGTGCTCACAAGAGCCATGACCCATGCTTTGTGAAATCCTGAACTGTTGGGTAAAACAAGACTAGGAGAGAGATGGTGCATAAAATTACATATAGTCAGAGCTGTAGATAAGGGCAAGTTATTTTTGTCTGTTTAATAAGTCTCATTTTGTATTTTTCTGCATATACAAAGGTTTTATCCTGTTTCTTATATACACAGTTGACTATTTTTCCATTTTTCCTGTGTTGCTTGTGCATATTTAGATTGTAGTTTTATGTTAAGCTTAATAATACACCTGTTTGTTTTGATTTTCGCTTCCCATATGTTGCTTTTTAGGAAGCAGAGGGAAAGTTTACAAAACAACATTCACTGTTGTTTCATATTAAAAGGATAACTATGATAGTCCTTAGCCCAGAGCTTTATATGCAAACAAAATAAGGTTTAACTTGATGGCAATGCTATGTCTTACTCATCACTTTCTCTAAAATTCCCATGTAGTAGTCAGTGTCACAGTGCAAAGAGAACATTAGAATGCAAACATACATGATAAAATAGCTATTTGGTTAATTCTTTATGTGCAGGTGTGTATCACTAAATGGCTAATATTGAAAAATATCCTTTCTCTCTTACAAAATCAATTATTTTAATTGCATTTCAGTGCCATGAGTCTTAACAAATTTGAAAAAAATCCTAGGGAAATTCCTCACCCTGAGATACAAAAGGTAAGAAAGAGACTGTTTTCTTCCCTTTTGTGTTTTAGAAAAAACTATTTATAGAAATAAATTGTACTAGTTGTTGCTCAGTTGCAGTGCCAGGACATGATAGTGCAGATTACAGTTCTGTAACATTGCCAAAAACATTGTGCCGTGAAGTGTATTGATGTGTCATTTGAAAAGGAAAACAACTTGGATTTTTAGAGTGGAAATAAGATGGTTAGATCTTTTGTTTGTTTGTCAGTGTGCTAACCATGCTTTTTTTTTCTAAACAGGATTTATTGGTTCTTGAAGAGCAAGAAGTAAGTGTAAACTGATCACTTTGAACTCACAGAACCCATTCAGTGAATATTAGCTTTGCATTTAGAAAAAGTTCCCCTTTATTTGTAGTAACTGTTATTTCTTGTAACAAGAACTGTAATGTGCTGCACTGTGGAGCATGCAAAGCTGAAGATTGTCTGTAAATTCCATTGTGAATACATTTAAGTACATAAATAGAATTTCATCATATAACTCAAAGATAAAGTAGTGGAGAAAAATCTAAATGTAGTAAGGATGCGGGCTATATATTCTGATAAATTGGACTTGTATACAGATCCTTAGTGGAAAAATGATAAGAAAAGTACACATGCTGATCTTTCCTGATGAACACACTATAGCCCTGTTTTTATTTCTCAGGGCTGTGTAAATTTTAAGTTTGGAGTTCTTTATGCCAAAGATGGTCAACTTACAGATGATGAAATGTTCAGCAATGGTGAGTCAGCACATTCTTTTCACCTTTTCATCTGATTTGGCTGCCTGAACGTAGAAACAACAGGACTGTATATTGGCGCTGTATATTGAGTATGGGGAAGAGAGTGGCTATTAGTGCTATGCTAATGGTGGATCTTTTCTGTATGCAAGACTTGCAAACTTAATCCAATGTCAGCGTCTGAGCTGGCCTTTGTGTTGGAGTAAAATATTGCATTATTTTTACATTTATGCATAAAAGGATTAAAAAATCTGCTTTTCCCAGTTGCTCTTCCAAAACTGATATGAGGTTGCAAATGTACTTTGAGTAGCTCTGTATATTCCCACTTATGAAATATTGTGCCACCTTTTGGTAGAACCCTTTTTTCTAGCAGTGTAGCTAGGGGGCTCCTGCAGCCCCACCCCTTTCCTCAGCATACCCCACATACTAAGTGTGAGGCTACAAAGGGGGCAAAATGCTCTCCCACCTACATTCTGCCTAACCACATGCCTGAGTGGATGTGAACCCCTCTGATGTCCTCAGAGGCAGAGTCTTTTCTTGTAAGAGTTAGTTTAGCATTTTCATATTGCAATCTGTCAAAATCATCTAAGGTGTCTTTGATTTGTGATGGCTGGGCACCATTTCCAGTACAAGGTGCTGCCATTTAGCTTTTCCTTGGCACCCAGAGTACTTAGAAAATGTCTGTCTGCAGTAGTGGCTTATTTAAGGAATCAGGGTATTTTCATTTACCCTTTCTTGGATGATTAGCTGTTAAAGGAAACTGTGCATGAGGATCTGATGAGCCACATAGCCCTCATGACCTAACTTCTCTCAGACCTTGGATTCTTTCTGTCAAATGATTCCCTTGAAGGGGCCATATTAAACTCGGAAGGAGGGAGAGTTTTTTTCTGCCAGACTACAGGTTTCTAAGAATGAGACAGAATATATGAACAACTGGAAGTTGTCCTATACAGGGGGGCAAGGTTTCTTATGGGTTTTATGGTAATCACTACCTATGGACTCTGCACAGCTGAGAATGAGACCCATTCAGCATTGGATGTCCTGGATCCCTGGCCCAAGTTGGGCCAGCTTTCAATTATTGATTATCATGCCTCACCACGTTATAGTATGTCCAGACTGGTGATCAAACAGGGCACACCTAAATTACTTGACAGTTTGAGGGCTCTGGTCATCCCAAGAAAGAGCATTGCACATCAGCATACTGGAACTGGGATTTGACTCTCAGATCATTCCTCTGTATTCTGCAAGGGAAGGTTGTGCACGTAATGACAGACAATAGAATCATAGAATATCAGGGTTGGAAGGGACCTCAAGAGGTCATCTAGTCCAACCCCCTTGTTGTCCGTAGCTACCGGTGTGGTGCTCTGCTCTTGTTCGGGAATGATATCAGTTGGCTGCGTGCATGTTCTCTCTGTGTGCTGCCCCAGCTCTGCACAGATAGCTGGCGCAGCAGACCCCGAGAGAACCCCCAATGACCACAAACTCTAGTAAGGTACGAAGGGACCCGGGCCAGGTTTATTGTCAAACGAAGCACAGTAATAGTTTCCTATAGACTCTACAGGACATACTACGAATATGTGCCCCCTGACAATGGACACAGCTCAGTCAGTGGCGGGACTCTCCACTGCCCCCTAGGCTGGACAAAGACCACTCTTATATACTTTTGCAAACGTATTGAGGTTGGTTGCCTTTCTCACGGGTTGGTTGGGTTGCTTTCTCACAGGTTTAGTTAGTTGCTTTCTCACAGGTTTGGTTTGAACAAACTTATCCATCCATCACACTGTCTATCCATTGTAGGAGCACCATCCATCAAAGTAGGACCAACCCCAGCTAAATCATCCCAGCCAGGGCTTTGTCAAGCCTGACCTTAAAAACCTCTAAGGAAGGAGATTCCACCACCTCCCTAGGTAACCCATTCCAGTGCTTCACCACCCTCCTAGTGAAAAAGTTTTTCCTAATATGCAACTTAAACTTCCCCCACTGCAACTTGAGACCATTACTCCTTGTTCTGCCATCTGGTACCACTGAGAACAGCCTAGATCCATCCTCTTTGGAACCCCCTTTCAGGTAGTTGAAAGCAGCTATCAAATCTCTCCCTCAGTCTTGTTTTCTGTAGACTAAACCATCCCAGTTCCCTCAGCCTCTTCTCATAACTCATGTGCTCCAGCCCCCTAATCATTTTTATTGCCCTCCTCTGGACTCTTTCCAATTTTTCCACATCTTTCTTGTATTGTGGTAATGTATTATATCGACAAATGGGAGTGCTCATTCTGCCCCTTTGTTTGTGGAGGTGACAAAGTTATGGGATTGGCGTATCTTCATCCATAAAAAAATTCATCCTGTGGCAGCACATCTGGCAGGTGAGAACAATGTAGTTGCAGATTGTCTGATTAGAGATGGCTCTCAGATGCATGAGTGGTCCTTGATGGATAAGCTAGTTCAGACCCACTGAAAGAAGAAATGAAGGTTACTTACCTTTAACTAGAGTTCTTTGAGATGGCCCTGCATATCCACACTTCTCCCCATTTTTCCCCTCTCTGTCAGAATCCTGGTTGTGATGTCTCTGGCTTTGTGGAGGAAGCAACTGGGAGAGTGCTCTACCTCATTTATTACCTCATCTTCAGTATGTTGGGTATACTGAGGAGAGGGGCAGTAGTACAGGAGTGCCGTAGCTACACTGCTGGAAGGGTAGGTTCAAAGGGTTCTGGTGCAAGGCACCACAGCGTGGTGCAATATCCCATAAATAGGAATATGCAGGGACATCTCCAAGAACTCTGGTTTTCTTTACACTAATTCTAAAGATATTTGAAAACTACCTTTTGGGCAACTGAAAAGGGGCTGGATCCATTGTTGGTTGTGTTTTTTTCAGAGTTTGAGATAGTTGTACACCTGAAAGAATACTTTTGATTTCTTAGATATTAAATATAATTTCTTTGAATAGTTGTGTTTGAGAGAATTTTTATTTTCATCTGGCTAACAATAATCAGAAAACCTAGACTTTTGGGTTTTGACCTTTTTCCTAATGTGGGCTTTGAATACTTTAAAGTTACCGGCTTCTGGTGTGTTGGTGCTATTTTCAGGCATTGTCTAATATATTTGTACTCTCACGTTTGCAAGCCAAATTTGAAATAAAAACATCCATAATTTTTTTAAGGGATTGGAGGAAGTGGGGCTCAGGATTCCAAAGGACCACTTATTTCCCGTTTTATTTTCTCTTTCTTGAGGTCTTGCATCACGACTGTCCCTGTGCCATCAGAATTAGCAAGAGGGAGTCACTGTTTAGTAAACACATGGTGATCCCTTTTTCTACCTGTTCCTCAAGACTGACAGTGCTGCTTTCACAGAGCTCCCAGTCTTGGGTGATACGAGGAGAATTGAACTCAGTTGTGAAATTCTAGTTCCCCACATGGTAGCATGTTTCTGTACTGTTGAGCCAATGAGTCAGCTCACGCATTCTTGTTTCATGTATTAAATTTCTAATATTCCCATGCAGCTATTTGGAGAATTAATATAGAAAAGGGACACTCACATGAAGAAGCAGTGCTTGCGTGAATATAAGCTAAGGAGTAGCCTTGTGTTCTGTACTGTGGTAGTGCAGTTGCATCTGCCATACTGAAGAACTGTTTAATGCCTAACACTGCTTTCCTCCACTTGTAGAAACTGGAAGTGACAGCTTTCAAAGATTATTGAATCTTTTGGGTGACACAATTACACTGAAGGGCTGGACAGGCTACAGAGGAGGTCTGGACACCAAAAGTAAGATTTTGGCTGAAATAACTGGTGACAGGTCTATTGTGAATGTACTGTCATTGTGTGTGCATATGTATAGAATGTAAACACACTCGTATACTGACTACATAACAGAGAGTAATAGTCCAGTCTGAGAACAGACCAACTCAGATACTATTTCTTAAACATATTATTGACATATTTTTTGCCATTTTTCATCAAATAATAATAATATTGTTAATATTATTGGTAAATCTTTATCTCCCCACCACTGAAGCCACCTGATGCAGTTATCGCCACTCAGGCTATGTCTGTCATATCTTACTCTTTTAAAAATCTTCTATACTATTCCTCTGTCATCCTGGGTTAGTTATGGCTAAGCAATGAGACACTCCCTTCCTCACAACAGTCCTTGGGATGGGGATATCAGCATGGAGAGGCATCCCCAGAGACTATAATAGGAAATAATATATCAGGCAGCTTCCCTACCATCCTACTCTGCCCCCTGACAGAGCCTAGAATTTAGAGGGTTTCCATGATGCAGCCTTTGCTCTATTTATTCCTCACAAATTCTCATTGTCTGTTTTCTTAGACTGAATCTTTCCTGTCATGAACTGGTCACATATTCTGTGTCATGATGTTAGCGACAGGTGGTTAAATAGCATAACAACTTCACGTATTGAAAAGAAGAGTCACATTCAGCCCCTTTTTCTCTTGGAGACAAAAATTAGACTTGTCAAGCACAAGTCTGTGCAGGATAGGACCCCTTCAAATTCATGGTGTACTAAAATAAAACTAAACTGGATACGTGTCTTCCAGTGGGACTCTGCAAGGGTTCATTATTCAATTGAAGACCATGACTGAAAATGTAGATCTGCACTGGCTGTCAGCCCCAAACAAGAGAAGTATATTTTACTGAATTACAGATTTCTTGAATGGAGTATCTACTGATGTATGTTGGAGGCTGCATTTGTTAATGTTCATGATGCATTTTCTCTGGGTTGCTGAATACATATCTCCTTTCAGGGTAAGTCCACTGGACCTAATGGCAGAAACATTAATGTGACTGCATCTCTAGTTTGGGTAGTCCACCTTTATATATACTTTAAATTATGCAGGATGGCAACATTTTATAATTAATTTTGTCCCGTTTAAAGGCAAGTAAGAACCATGGATCTGAAAAGGAGGTGTCGAGAGATTGATCAGTGATAGGAAATGAAATTTCCTTTTGTCCTTAGAAATGCAATATTGCATAATCCCACTGAGAGAGGTTTTCTTCCTTTGCAGATGATACAACAGGAATATATTCCATCTACACAGTGTATCAAGGGCATGAGATTATGTTCCATGTTTCAACCATGCTACCATATTCTAAAGAGAACAAGCAGCAAGTATGTGGTTTTCATACTAATTTTTCTTAGTAAACCACCGCATGTTTAGAAGAAAAGGTTTTATAGTTTGTCAGTGAAACTTTTTTTGAAATGTAAGACTAAAAAATCTCTCAATGCTTATGACATTCAAAATTATGTCTGATTTATAAAATTTTGTCTTTATTGCCAATACACTTCATCACATTATCCATCTCGTAGTTAGTCTTGAAGGATTATATTTTTATTGATAAAAATGATACACATCAAACAAACTCCTGGCATTTTCTCTGGTATGGGTGTTAACAGCATTGATTTTGGACTTGCTCCTAGGTTTTACTCTATATAGTTCCTTGGCTCTAATCTTTACTTTGCTAATAATCAAGGAGTGATCAATATCACAATCAATTCTGTTGAATGTGTGAGTGTTGTGCACTAAGGTCTTTCCTCCTGACGATAACAAGGTCTAATTGGGGCCAGTGGCCTGATTGTGGATGTCGCCATGACACTTTAAGAACATAAGAATGGGTCAGACCAAAGGTCCATTTAGCCCAGTATTCTGTCTTCCAACAGCAGCCAATGCCAGGTGCCCCACGGGGGATGAACAAAACAGGTAATCATCAAGTGATCCATCTTCTGTTGCCCATTCCCAGTTTCTGGCAAACAGAGGCTAGGGACACCACCCTGCCCATCCTGGCTAAAAGCCATTGATGGACCTCTCCTCTGTGAATTTATCTAGTTATTTTTTGAACCCCTGTTATAGTCTTGGCCTTCACAACATCCTCTGGCAAGAAGTTCCACAGGTTGTCTGTGTGTTGTGTGAAAAAAATACTTCCTTTTGTTTGTTTTAAACCTGATGCCTATTAATTTCATTTGGTGGCCCCTAGTTTTTGTGTTAGGAGGAGGAGTAAATAACACTTCCTTATTTGCTTTCTCTACACCAGTCATGATTTTATAGATCTCTGTCATATTTTCCCTCGCCCCGAGTCATCTCTTTTTCAAGCTGAAAAGTCCCAATCTTATTAATCTCTCCTCATACAGCTATCATTCCATACCCTTAATCATTTTTGTTGTCTTTTTCTGAATCTTTTCTAATTCCAATACATCTTTTTTTGAGATGGGGCAAGTACATCTGCACACAGAATTCAAGATGTGGACGTACCATGGATTTATATAGATGCAATATGATACTTTTTATCTTAATATCTATCCCTTTCTTAATGATTCCCAGCATTCTGTTTGCTTTTTTACTGCCACTGCACATTGAGGGGATGTTTTCAGAGAACTATCCAAAATGACTCCAAGATTTCTTTCTTGAGTGATTAATAGCTAAGTTAGACCTCATCATTTTATATTATAATTGGGATTATATTTTCCAAAGTCCCATTACTTTGCATTTATCAACATCGACAAATACTTAGTGGCCATATTTTCCTGTAAAATAAGAATTGGTAATGCACATTTGGTTTTGAGTGCAGTATTCAAGAAGGTATTGGCTATTCTCATTTATCTTGCCAATGCCAAAATGTCCTAGGCAATCTGGTTATGAGTTGTTGTCTTCACTGGTTCTTGCAATAAAGTCACTGAGGAGGAAAAGTTGCTCAGTTGATGGCATTCTTTTGATGACTTGTTGCAAATAATTGTAAAATGTCTCCTTCTCCTCGGGGCTAGATTTGGGTGTTGCTGCATAGGCACTAATGACCATATTCACTGAATGACCATATTCACTAATGACCATATTCACTGAATGACCATATTGATGGCAGACATAATAGGCCATCTACTTAGGAGCAACCGAGTAAAGACAATAGAATCATGATATCCTAGAAGATTCAGAAATATATATACTAAAAGTAATAACTTTATCAGGAATATATTAGAAAACCTAGAGGCCCCTGCTGTCTGGAATTGTTGAGGAATTTTAAAAGTTTTGCTAAATTGTCTTATTACTGTTGTTGGACTGGATAACTTTTTAATGGGTTTCTCACTTAGGGTACATCTATACTACCCACTGGATGGGCGGATAGTATTCGCTGGGTTGGGGATCGATTTATCATGTCTTATCTAGATGCAATAAATTGATCTCCGAACGCACTCCCCATTGACTCTGGAACTCCATCTCTGCAAGAGGAGGAAGCGGAGTCGATGGGGGAGGGACAGTGGTTGACTCACTGCTGTGAGAACGGCCAGGTAAATCGACCTAAGATACTTCAACTTCAGCTACACTATTCGCGTAGCTGAAGTTGTGTGTCTTAGGTCAACCCTCCCACCCCCCTAGTGCAGACCAGCCCTTAAGAGTGCTTAGTCACAAGGGACAAAGCCTTAACCCAAGCAGAAATCCATAATTAGCCGCTGAAAAAGCAGACAAAAAATTTCCCTTTGATCAAATTTCAGCGTCTGTTTTGTCTCAGTCTGAAGTTCCGTTGCCACTTCTGTAGTTTGGTTTTGTGGTTCTCAGACTGAGGTTAGTGAAATCCAATTTCATTTAGACTAACCTGGATGATTTAAAATTAAAAATGGCCTCCTAACAAGTCCTTTGCTGTACACTGTGCAGTAAGGTATATATCTTCTTGCTTTCCCTTCCTCATAGATAAAATTAAAAATTATTCTAAAATGTAATTTGCGTGTAGTTCAGTTAAATTTAAATAATATAGAAAATTATTTCTAATTAATTCTAACAAATATTGTGTTTGGGCTATAAATAGACATCAGTTTCTCATATTTCCCTGGTCATTGTACAATTAGAACAAGAATGACTAAAGAATAAAACAGCTTCACAGTATTTTGACATTACTGTACTGCACTTTTAAATGCCTGTATTTAGATAAAAACAGAACGGTATGTTTGTATAAATGATGCCTGTACACATTTCAGATTACTGTCAACTGCCATCATAGAAAAAGTGCAGTAAATTCAATAATCTCATGTTGTGTTTCATTGTTCTTCCACTGTATTTAAACTCAGGATCCACCTGTAGTGATGGTCTCTCTCCTTTTTGTAGGTAGAAAGGAAGCGTCATATTGGAAATGACATTGTCACCATCGTGTTCCAGGAAGGGGAAGAATCTTCTCCAGCATTTAAGCCCTCCATGATTCGCTCTCATTTTACACGTATCTTTTGCTTTGTTTTATTAATTGACTAAAGCTTGTTTACAACCCCCCATTAAATTGTTTCTATACGCCATTCACAGAAAAGTATATTTTAAAAGGAAATTGCACACAACATCTTATGGATTATTTTATTTTCTATCCCTTAATCTACCTTGTGAAAATTCTCCATCATGATTTACATCAAAGGTGTGCAGATTAAAAACAAGCAGACACTTTCAAATCAGATGCCTTTATTACTAAAGAATTCTTCAGATGGCTTCACAGTTAACTCCATATACATTTCTAAAAGTATATTTTCATCAGCAGAAAATACTTCTGCTATTGATGTGACTAAATTTTGCAGTATCCACTGAATGCTGCCTCGTGACATTTAGAGATAATTTATTTTAGATATTTACTATAGATGGAATGGGATACACAATTACATTAAAAAATACCAAAACCTTCAGAGTGATGGGTGGCATTTTAAAATTACACTATGACCTATAGAAATGAACACAATACTGAGAGTCAGGAATTTTTGAGTTCTAAATCCAGTTCGGATATTGACTACATGGTCTATTGTTGTTACTCCTTTCTTCTCACCCACTTGTTTGTTTTATCCACATGTTGGATCTTGTCTTTTAGATTTTCCTTTGAGCAGGGCCTGTCATTTACTATATGTTGCTAAAGTGCCTAGCATAGTGGGGACTCACGTCATGGAGGCCTCCAGATGCTACTGTAATACAAATGTTAATAATAAGACATGGGAATGTCACTTTATCTGTCTATGCCTGAATTTCAATATTAGTAAAATTGTGACAATAATTCTTCAAACTTGTGAGGAAAAATGCAGAAATTGGGCTTGTTTTTGGCTTAATTGGCTTGAGTTGCTTGTTGGCTAGTTTTTTGCTTGTTCTAGCTTCTTGCTTCTTTTTTCATCAACTGTCCGCAAGCGGGGGGCAAGCAGGGACAAGAGGAGGAGAGAGTCAGGGGTGCACAGCAGGCCCACCACAGTCCCAGACTGCACTCTGTGGGGACCTAATCACATAGTGTTGAGGTTCTTAGGGATTGGCTTTTTTTGGGATTAGCTTGATTTTTGGCTTATTGTGAACATCGGGGTGCTTATTTACCGTGTGAAGGTTGATCACTCGGAATTGGACCTGGCAGGGAGCATCCTGCACCAGTCTCTGCTGTGTAATGTGGACACTCCTTAATGAGCCAGCTGCCAGTTCTTTTCAGATGATAGGTAGTGGTTGAGCTGCACCACCTCCAGGTAGTGGGATGGAAAGCTAATCTATGGCTTTACTCCCTCACTCTGTTAGCAAAGGTCCTGATTAAACTTGAGAGACACCAGTTCTAATGAGGAATACTTGTGACACCTTAGAGACTAACCATTTTATTTCAGAATAAACTTTTGTGGGCTATAGCCCACTTCATCGGATGCATAGAATGGAACCAACAGAGGTAAGATGCATTTATACACACAGAAAGAGAAAAAAAAAGTTGTAAATTACCATACCAATTCTAAGAGGCTGTTTAATTTGGATGGGCCATTATCAGCAGGAGAAAAAAAACCCTTTTGTAGTGAAAATGTCTAACAGCTGATAAGAATCTGTGAGAGAGACTTAACTAGGGAAATACATTCAGTTAGTATAATGACTAAGCCATTCACAGTCTCTTTTTAACCCTTGGTTGATAGTGTCCAATTTGTAAATTTATTCCAGTTTCTCAGTTTCTCTTTGGAGTCTGTTTTGGAAGTTTTTCTGTTTTAAAATTGACACCTTCAAGTCTTTAATAGAATGGCCAGGGAGATTGAAGTGTTCTCCTACTGGTTTTTAAATGTTATGATTCCTGATGTCAGATTTGTGTCCATTTGTTCTTTTGCGTAGAGACTGTCTGGTTTGGCCAGCATACATGGCAGAGGGGCATTGCTGGCATGTGATGGCATATATCACATTGGTAGATGTACAGGTGAATGAGCCTCTGATGGTGTGGCTGATGTGATTAGGTCCCGTGATGGTGTCAGTTGAATGGATTTATTACAAAGCCCAATGCCAACTCTGTCCACATATCCATTCAGCTGACACCATCATAGGACCTAATCACATTAGCCAAAAGGTTTTTTTTTTTTTTTCTCCTGCTGATAATGGCTCATCCAAGCTTGATCTGCTTTCTGTGTATGTAAATGCATCTTACTTCTGCGTGTTCCATTCTGTGCATCCGATGAAGTGAGCTATTATAACCCACAAAAGCTTATGCTGAAATAAACTGTTTAGTCTCTTAAGGTGCCACAAGTATTCCTCGTTTTATTCATGGATACAGACTAACATGTCAGCTAATCTTAAACCAATTCTAATAGATCCCTTTTAGGACAAGACAGACTCTTGAGCTTGTTTAGTGCATTGCTAATCTCATCAGGTTGAGAATCTGAATATACTGGATCACGTGTGTAGAGCAACTCTTTACGTCTCAGCCTGGAAATTCCTCTCTGTTGCATGATTCTTGAGAGAAATAGAAAGAGTTACTTTGTCCAAGCAGGCGTCCCAGGTCATTCTGTGGCTTAGAAATGCTTTTGGGCTGGTATGAAATCCTACATGGATCCTTTTATGTGCCCAGTGCAAAAGTCAGTTAGCTACCACGTTCCACGCTGAGTTTGGGACACACACATCTTCCCTTCAAGCCCACTTGGGATTTGTTCTAGCATTTAAGGAAATGGATGTTAAGCCATTGTCTACAATAGAGGTGGGCCAATGTTTTTGCTCCAAGAGTTCATTCACTGAAAAGTGAAATTTTGGTCAACTTTAAACTATTCACAAATTTGCTAAATCATTATGGCTAGAAAAATAAATTGTGGTTGATCAATAAAACTGCTAAAGGAGTAGGTGGTACTCACTTTGTACCTTCTAGCCCAATGGTTAGGACATACTCTGGGATGTGGAAGACCCAAGTTCAAGTCCCTACTCTGAAACAAGGATTTAAATCTAGATCTGCCCTCTTCCCAGATGATTGCCTTCACCACCAGGCTATTCTGGGATGGGTCCTTCTCCATCTCTCCTGTTGAAGCTGTTCCACTCTGTATAAAATATGCAAACAGAATAATGTAGAAAGAATAGCAAATGTGGCAGGTGACCAGCTTGGTTTAACAGAGAAGTCTTCGCTGAGCTGAAACACAAAACAAGCTTACAAGAAGTGAAAACTTGAACAGATGACTAGGGAAGAGTATAAAAATATTGCTTGAGCTTGCAGGGGTGTAATCTGGAAGGCCAAAGCAGAATTGGAGTTGCAGCTAGCAAAGGCTGTGAAGGGTAACAAGAAGGGTTTCTAGAGGTATGTTAGTAACAAGAAGTATAGGGAAAGTGTGGGATGCTTACTGAATGGGGGAGGCAACCTAGTGACACATGATGTGAAAAAAGCTGATGTAGTCAATGCTTTTTTTGCCTTGGTCTTCACAGACAAGGTCATCTCCCAGACTGGACAGTACAGTATGGGGAGGAAGTGAGCAGCCCTCAGTGATGAAAGAACAGGTGAAGGTCTATTTAGAAAAGCTGGACATGCACAAGTCCATGTGTCTGCATCTAATGCATCCGAGGGTGCTGAGGGAGTTGACTGATGTGATTGCGAGCCATTGGCCATTATCTTTGAAAACTCGTGGTGATCAGGGGAAGTCCTGGATGATTGGAAAAAAGGCAAATATATAGTGCCAATCTTTATAAAAGGGAAGGAGGAGAATCTGAGGAACTACAGACCAGATAGCCTCACCTCAGTCCCTGGAAAAATCATGGAGCAGATCCTCAATGAATCCATTTTGAAGCACTTGGAGGAGAGGAAGGTGATCAGGAACAGGCAACATGGATTCATCAAGGGCAAGTCATGTCTGACCAATCTGATTGCTTTCTCTGAAGAGATAACTGGCTCTGTGGATATGGGAAAGCAGTGGACTGGGATATATCTTGACTTTAGCAAAGCTTTTGATACGGTCTCCCTCAGTATTCTTGCCAGCAAGTTAAAAAAGTATGGATTGGATGAATGGACTATAAGGTGGCTAGAAAGCTGGCTAGATCATCGGGTTCATCGGGTAGTGATCAACAGCTCAATGTCTAATTAGCAGCCGTATCAAGTGGAGTGCCCTAGGGGTCGGTCCTGGGGCCAGTTTTGTTCAACATCTTTATTAATGATCTGGATGATGGGATGGATTTCACCCTCAGCAAGTTTGTGGATAACACTAAGCTGGTGGGAGAGGTAGATATGCTGGAGGGTAGGGATAGGGTACAGAGTGACTTAGACAAATTGGAGGATTGGTCCAAAAGAAATCTGATGAGGTTCAGCAAGGACAAGTGCAGAGTCCTGCACTTAGGACACACGAATCTCATGCACTGCTACAGGCTGGGGACCGACTGCCTAAGCTGCAGTTCTCCAGGAAAGGACCTAGGGATTACAGTGGATGAGAAGCTGGATATGAGTGAACAGTGTGCCCTTGTTGCCAAAAAAGCTAACGGCATATTGGGCTGCATTAGTAGGAGCATTGCCAACAGATTGGGACAAGTGATTATTCCCCTCTATTTGACAGTGTGAGGTCACATCTGGAGTATTGCGTCCAGTTTTGGGCCCCCCACAGCAGAAGGATGTTGACAAATTGGAGAGTCCCTCAAGGGCAACAGAAATGTTTCGGGGGCTGAGGCACATGACTTATGAGCAGGGGCTGAGGGAACTGGGTTTATTTATTCTGCAGAAAAGAAAAGTGAGGAGGCATTTGATAGCAGCCTACAGCTACCTGAAGGGGGGTTCCAAAGAGGATGGAGGTAGGCTGTTCTCAGTGGTGGCAGATGACAGAACAAGGAGCAGTGGTCTCAGGTTGCAGTGAGGGAGGTCTAGGTTGGATATTTCACTAGGAGCTGGTCCTCACTAGGGCAGGGGATTGACTGTAGATACGCAATTTCAGCTACGTTAATAACGTAGCTGAAATTGGCGTATCTACAGCCGACTTACCTGCCGTCCTCACGGTGGCGGCGGTCGGCAGCGCGCTCCCCTGTCGACTCCAGCTTGCGCCTTTTGGCAAGCTGGAGTTATGGAGTCGACGGGGGGCGCCGCTGGCGATCGATTTATCGCGTCTTGACGAGACGCGATAAATCAATCGCCATAAGATTGATCTCACCTCACGCTAGTGAAGACAAGCCCTAGGAGGGTGGTGAAGCACTGGAATGAGTTACCAAGGGAGGTGGTAGAATCTTCATCCTTAGAGGTTTTTAAGGCCCAGCTTGACAAAGCCCTGGCTGGGATGATTTAGTTGGGGTTAATCCTGCTTTCAGCAGGGGAGTTGGACTAGATGACCTCCTGAGGTATCTTCCAACCCTAATCTTCTATGATTCTATGAATAGTCATTGTGCCACACAAAGAGAGAATGACTCTGTTCCCTGGTTGCCAGGGTGTACTCACGAGAGATTCAACTTTAAATGCCTACTCCAATGCATATTGAATTATTTATACAAAACAGAACAGCTTCAACAGAGAGATGCTGATGCAGGGCATTCACCTGGAAGAAGGGAGTGGGTTCACATCCCTTCTGCAGGCCTAGGATTTGAACCTGGTCTCTCACATACAAGGTGAGTGCCCTGACCATTGGGTTGAAAGCTATATGAGCCACTTCTCCTGCTGCCATTTTGTGACCATTTTGTTTGACTCAGAATGGACTTTTAATTTTCACCCAAGATTTTTTGGAAATTTTCTGACTTGTTTTGACTCAAACTGAATTTTATTTTTATTTTTTAACTTCCAGTGAACCAAAAAACAAGTTATTTGCTCAGCTGTAATCTGCCGCTCCTTGTTATTAAATTCATGAGGGATCTCATATGTTTGAATCACTTACATAAAAGCTCCCATCATGGGAAATTAGTGTGGTCCTGACCATGCTGCTGACAGCTTTTGAACCAGTGAATGCCTGTGAGCTCAAAACTCTTACAAGGAATGCTATTTTCATGGTGGAAGTGACTTCAGCCAGCAAAGTAAGAGCTTGGTCCTGAGATGTATAGAGTGCCTGCAGCTTCTGTTGTAATGCTCACCTCTTCTTAGGATCAGCCCCACTTGTCAGATTCATCTTTTTATTAAATTATTTGAAGATATGTTGGGGCCCCAGTCATGCCCTAAATTCTTTCCAAAGATGATACCTATGTTCCACATGGCTCATTTAATTGTGCTGCCTCACCTAGTTGCCTGTTCTGGGAAAGCTCTTCTCTAAGCTGTCTATAGTAGGAAAAATGCTCCTGTATTGAGGAGCGTTAGATAAGACAATAAAAAAAACAACTGAGCTCTGGCTACTGTACAGCCATAGGTGCTGACTCCAAGGATGCTCCGGGGTTGGAGCACCCACAGGGAAAAATTTGTGTGTGCTCTGCACCCACCAGCAGCCAAGCTCCCCACCCTGCCACACCTCACTTTACTTCATCCCCCTCTTCCTCCCCTGAGCGTGCCATGTCTCCGCTCCTCCATCTATCTTCCAGTGCTTGCTGCTGCCAAACAGCTGTAGCAAGCTCTGGGGAAGTGGGAGGAGCGGGAACGTGGCGCGCTCAGGGGAGGAGGTGGGGAAGAGGCGGGACTGGGGTGAGGATTTGGGGAAGAAGTTGTAATAGGGGCAGGGAGGGAATGGAATTGGGACAGGGACTTTGGGGAAGGGATTTGAATGGGGGCGGAGCCGCAGCCTAATGGGGGTCGAGCACCCACCGATGCCAGTAGAAGTCGGCACCTATGGGTACAGCCTCCATATTACTGCCACTGCTGGAGCTGTGCCACTGGAGAATTACAGGTCCTAATTTTTCTTGTGTAGAGAAGGCCCAGAGCCTGATGGCAAAAGGTCCCTAGGTTTTACTAAGAGCACTCTAAAAACTCATAGGGCTGGTCTATACTGGCGGGGGGATTCTCTGAGGATACGCGGCTTCAGCTACATGAATCTTCAGCTGACTTACCTGCCGTCCTCATGGGGGTGGCAGTCGGCAGCATGCTCCCCTATCGACTCCAGCTTGAACCTCATGGAAAGCTGGAGTTCCGGAGTCGACGGGGGTGCTGCTGGTGATCAATTTATCGCATCTTGACGAAATGCAATAAATCGATCGCCAAAAGATCGATCGCTACCCGCTGATCCGGCGAATAGTGAAGACGTACCCTTAGAAAGGTTCCTCAGGTTTATGTTTGCCTTGACGCTGTTTATAGCTTAGAAGGTCATGCAACTCAAAGGTCATGTCAAGGATCATTCAATGTCAAGGAAATCTGCCACAACAAAATGCTTCTGATCTGTTTCTGTGAGAGACTTGCATCCACATTGTTATCTGGCCATTTTTCCATATGCTCTGTTGCCTAGATTCTTACCAGAATCACAAATCAAGATTGTTAATAGATCTTGGTGCAGTCATGAAAATTTACATTGCTACCCTACTTCTGCTTAACTGAATTATGCTGGAAGAATTTCTATAAGTCTGTGTTAGGAAATTTTATTAAACATGTTGAAATGTGTTTTTTTAATAATCCACTTTGTGGTAACTTGGTAACTAGACAAGAACAAGTTATTTTCAACATCATTACGCCCAGTCAATAAAACCTCTCATTATAGAGGACGACTAAGATACTTACACTTTTTAAGCCTTCACTTTTTAAACATTTATAAAAGAGACACCCTACCAGAACAATCAAAGGTGAATAGACTAGAATTATAGCAAATATAATAAAAAAATGAATATATTTCACCATATTTCATCTGCTTTTTCAACAGAATGGGCATTTTCAAAACACAAGTGAACTCCACAGACATGAAAGTAATGGATTAATTTCTTTAACTTCCATGGCAGATATTTTTGCCCTAGTGAGATACAATAAGCAAAATGATAGTTACAGGTAGGTGCTAACTTTAACCAAATCATTCGCTTTGTTAATTTGATGTTACAATAGAAGCAGAGATAAACCGTTCTTTGTAGTCCACATATCGAATTCCATGAATTGTGTGTTTTTAAGTGATCATGAAAGTGAGTGGTACATGGTTTCGTGGCGGGGCATAATGTAGTTGAGATCTATGGAATTTTCCCCCACAAATAAGAGGCACACCTTGTAATACATAGTGTGTTCTACTGTGCCTAAGCAGAGACTCTTATGTCCTGATTTAGTAATGTGATGAGAATATATTCAGGTAAGGAATCCAGTATTATTGGGCTTATTCTGTACCCAATTGAAACTAGGCTTGCAGATAGGAAAATCTCTCTTTTGACTGTGTTACTCCTTATAATACTCTAGTTCAGGGGTCAGCAACCATGCCAAGTCTTCATTTATTCACTCTAATTTAAGGTTTTGCGTGCCAGTAATACATTTTAACATTTTTAGAAGGGCTCTTTCTATAAGTCTTTAATATAGAACTAAACTGTGGTATATAAGGTAAATAAAGTTTTTAAAATGTTTAAGAAGCTTCATTTTAAATTAAATTAAAATGCAGAGCCCCCCGGACTGGTGGCCAGGACCTGGGCAGTTTGAGTGCTACTGAAAATCAGCTCGCATGCCGCCTTTGGCATGCATGCCATAGGTTGCATACCCCTGCTTTAGTTTTTGGCCCTTTTATATATGTGGCTAGAGTTTTTGTTGGAAAATGTCTGTAATACACAGTGTAAAAAAGAAAAGGTAATTTACACAGCGGTAGGATTTTGTAATTAAAATGTTAAGTTTGTAGTTTCGTGTTTGAATAAGGACTAGACTTTGCCACTTTTGTTCTAATTGAACAGTGTATCATTCTAGAAGAGTCAACTGAATGTAAAGTAATGTACTAGTTAATGGAAAGGTGTCAGTATCTAATCCCAGGTGAATATCCTGAGAACATTCACTGAGGCTTGCAATTTCTGAAGTGTTGTTATGATGTTTCCCAGTAGCAACATATAATTATTGTTCCTGCTTAAGAAGTATGTCTGGTACTGTTTGTATGTGACTTTCAAACCAAATAAATAGTAATCCTTTCATTAGGCTGAAAATATTTTCAGAAGAAAGTGTACCTCTCTTTGGACCTCCCCTTCCATCCCCACCTGTGTTCACAGATCATCAGGAATTCAGGGACTTTGTACTAGTGAAGTGTAAGTTGTTTTGAGGTCAAAGAGACCTTTTTAAACTTTTAGTCTGATATGTAGGAATAAGCTCTTCACACTTATTTGGGATACTATAGATTGTAAATAATTTTTCTGCTTTACTGTGTTACAGCTTTATATTCAAGCCTCAGTGGAATATGATTCCACTGAAACATTTCTATTTGGTTCTGATAAACACTGAACTCCCATGCAGTTAATGCTTCCTAGATTACCAGATCCAATTTAGTTTGAGCATTTCCTAAGTATTTGTCCCATTGCTTGATGAATTGTTCATTTTTCCAAAGGTTTCTTCTTAAAGACAAGAGAGTGATATTCAGAAAAGTATTAATCTAATGCCATTCAATATATTTAGCAGTACAAGATGCCAGACTGGCAGTTTTGGAGACTAAAATATTTTATCTACAGAAAATGTGCAGCATGGAAAACAGTATGTTTCAGTGCAGTTATGAATATTTTCGTGCTGTTTATGAACCAGTTCCCAAATTGAGAACTCAATCTTAATGGACTCATTCAAGCTGCGACCTCATGCTAAGACTCCCAGGAAGGGGGCCACTGTACTAATCATGATTTTTATAATGTAAACTTCTGATCAGTAGGAACTTGACTGAGAACTCACCAGTTCATTTCATATAAGTTACAAAAGAATACTCGTTGATATTTAAATTCATTAGCAGTGTAGACTCCTAACTCATACACCAGCCAAGAGATTATTGGGCTGTGTGATTGAGATCTATGATTGCTAATCGCCCTTTAAAGCTAGAGGAATTACTCTAATTATTTTGATAAAATCTAATTAGAAAATGGCAAATTGCTTAGTTTATTGAAAACCGCTTTATCAATCATAGCAGTATTTGACATCATTTGGGCCTCAGATTGAATTTAGCAGAGCCATAAGGAACTCTGAACTTTTCAATACAATTCTAAAGTATAAGGCAGCTGGATTGACAGCCTGTGACATATACAGTAAGGTCATACATTTTTTGTCATATATCAAAGAACTTCAGCACATTTACTGAGATTCAGGAAATGGTGGTGGTTCTGTGTGTCATTGCTCATGTGTATTCCACAGTAGGTGTGCATGCTCGTCACGTGCACCAGTGCTGGAAAGTTTTTCCTTTAGCGGTACCCATAGGGTGAGCACTCCCACTGCGGGTGGTGCTGCTCTGTTGCCCTATAAGGGGCGCCATGCGCTCTCCTACTCTCAGTTCCTTTTTGCCACCAGTGAAGGTGCATCGGAACTTCATATGTCCAGCTTCGCTGCAGCTCATCCCTAGTGTTTTCTATCCAGTACCTGTGGTTAGCTTAGCCAGTTTCTCAAGTTAGTTCAGTTAGAGTGCCCAGGCCGGGGCATGCCCCGAGCCCCAGGTTTTAAGTCGTGCGACACTTGCAGGCAGTCTATGCCCTGGAGTGATCCGCATGCAGACTGTTTGTGCTGTTTGGGTGACACCCATATCAGAGACTGCTGCAAAATCTGCAGATCGTTCAGGTCCCGGACAAAGCATGAATGAGATATCTGTCTCCGGTCTATCCTCATGGAATTGACGCTGACCCCGGTGCGCTGCTCCGAATTGGCCCTGGGCACCATGACGTCGGCGCGCAGAGACCCCCCCGGCACACTTGTCCAGTCGACACCGATCCCCATCTGCGGGCCACAAGAGGGCTAAGAAGATGTCCTCCACGCAAAAGTCCTGCGACACACCTGGGGCAGATGCTAGAGCTGTGTCAGGCAGCCCTCGATCCCCTTCAGCCCCCAGGCCTTCAACTTACGTGGAGCGGAGCAGCCCGGCTGCATCGGCGCAGGCCTCTCCGGATGTCTGGATGCCTTCCACACTGGGGGCCTTGCAAGGGCCCAGGATGTCTTGTCCCTGCCGATACCTGGAGCAACACCAACATCAGTGCCATGCTCCAGAGGCAAGCTTCCACTCGGTGCCCTACAGTCAGCCCTGGAGCAGTACTGGTTGCGGTCGAGGGAACGCTCCCGACGCCACGTCCCTTCGGGCCCCAGTCCACGCCAAGGTCCACGTGGGTCTCCTCCGATGCCCATCAGACTGTCAGGCTGGGTACCATCGGCCCGAAGATCCCAGCGCAGCTCCACGTTGGGGCACCACTCAACGTCGGGGAATTCACAACGGCTGGAACAAAGTGGATGTCCCCCAAGGTCCCGACCCAGGAGGCGTTACTGCAGCTGGACACGGCATGGACGTCTGCGCTGCTCCCGTCTGGAATCCCAGTGGGAATCTCCACCACATTGCCAACTCCATAATCCTGGGTGTCGATCGCTGGCACCGCGCTGTTGTGGGTCCGCCTGTCGGAGTTGGTCCTGGAGCAGCAGCTACTACTGCTGTCGGTCAAGCTCCAGGTCGCGGTCCTGTGGTCGGCATTGATCTGGACACCACTGCTCCACACAGCTGCGCCGCAGCAGGGACTTGTTCATGAGCCCATCCTCGGCCAGGAGCTGCTTCTCCGGCAGGCAGGCGGACCAGCCCGGACCATCAGTGCCGCAACAGGTGCCGTGGCATGGGGCCTGTGGCTGGGCCAGTGGTACCAATGGGCATTGTGGGGCCTGACTCAGCCACAAGTGGGGCCACAATCTGCGGAGGCACCGCAGGCCTCCCTCCCCAAGCCCCCGAAAGAGGCATCCACAGGACACTTGTCCTCAGTGCCATGTCCGGAGGCCAAGTGGGTAACGGCCAAGTGGGTCTCTCCGAGACTGCTGGATGTCCAGAGTTCGGTTCCACCCTATTCCTTGTCCCAAGAGGTGGCAATAGCGACCCTGCCCCCTGTTGTCCCACAGAAGGACTTCTGGGCCCACAAGGAGTAGAGTAGCCCTACCCCTCCACGATTGGGTGGCCAGGATCACCCAGGCCGTATGGCTGACGTCGACTTCCCTGGCTCCCATATCTAAGAAAGCAGAGCGCAAGTATTTTGTGCCAGCAAAGGGGCATGAGTACTTGTACGCCCACCCGGTGCCCAGCTCCCTGGTGGTGGAATCCGTTAGCCACAGGGAGCGACAGGGACAGCCTGGCTCCGACCCCAAAGAACAAGGACTCGAAGTTGATTGGACTCCTTTGGGAAAAAGTTTTATTCCACTGCAAGTTTCCAGCTGTGGGTTGCGAACCACCAAGCCTTACTTGGCAGATACGAGTTCAGCCTGTGGGGCTCTACACCAAAGTTTGAAACATATATCCTGCAACGGGAAAGGAAAGAATTCCAGGCAATGGTTGATGAGGGCGTGACGGCAGCCAAGGTGTCCATGCAGGCAGCGTCTGAAGCAGCTGACATGGCCATGAGGTCAGTGGTGTCGGTGGTCTCCATGAGGCGGGCATCATGGCTCCTACTGTTAGGTCTGTCCAGCGAGGCCCAGGATCTCTTGTTTGATGGCAAGGCCCAGTTTGCGGAACAGACAGACGCCAAGCTGCATGGCATGAAGGACTCCCGCACGACCCTACAAACCCTGTGTCTCTGTCCCGCTGTCAACAAAGCCCAACTTCAGGGCGCCACTGGCCTCCAGGCAGTCCACCCAGTCTCAGGCTGGACACTCCTTCAAAAGGTCGTGGGATCATGAAAGAAGGTCCCACAAGTAATCGTGGCCCGGCCCGCAGCCGGGGCCCTCTAAAGGCAAGCAGGTGGGGAAGAAGCTCTTTTGACAGGACACTTGAGGGCACCTCGCCAGTTCCGCTCAGGGATCCACCCACAATAAAGCTTCCCTTTGCCAACTGGTTGTGTGCTTTCTTGCCGAAATGGTTGTGATTGACCTCAGATGAATGGGTCCTCAACACCATCTTCAGGGGGTACATCCTCCAATTCACTTCCCATCCGCCTAACCACCCTCCATCCCCATTCAGCCTGGAGGACCCCTTGCACGGAGCCCTGCTCAAGCAGGAGGTGGGGAGGCTCCTGGGCCTAGGAGTAGAGGAAGTGGTACCTGAGGAAATCCAGGGCAAGGGATTCTAGTCCCACTATTTCCTCATCCTGAAAGAGAAGAGGTGTCTCAGGCCTATTCTGGACCAGCAGGGTCTCAATCGCTTCATGGTGAAGCTCAAGTTCCACATGGTCTCCCTAGCTTCTATTATCCCCTCTCTGGATCCCAGGGCTTGGTACGCTACCCTCAACCTTCAGGACACGTACCTCCATATCCACATATTCAAGGGACCCAGACGGTTGCTCCAGTTTGTAGTGGGTCAGGAACATTGCCAATTTACGCTCCTCGCGTTTGACCTGCCTACTGCCCCTAGGGTGTTCACCAAACGTATGTTGGTAGTGGCAGCCTACCTCAGGCGCAAAGGGGTCCACATCTTCCCCTACCTCGATGATTGGCTGGTGAAGGGAAGCTCCCAGTCACAGGTCAGGGACCATGTGACACTCCTTCTCTCCACATGCACCTCCCTGGGCTTGTTGGTGAACAGCGCAAAATCCACCCCTAATCCTAGGGCAACACATAGAGTTCATCGGGGCCCTCCTAGACTCTGCCTCGGCCACAGCCTCCCTACAAAGGAACAGGTTCGAGGAGATGCAGGGACTCATCAGCACGGTCACATGGTTCCCGATGACCACACCCAGGGCATGTTTGCAGCTCCTGGGCCACATATTGGCGTGCACCCACATGGTCCGCCACGCCAGGCTCCAAATGAGGCCCCTCCAGCTCTGCCTGGCCTCAGACTTCTCCCAGGCCACGGACAGGGTGGACAAGGTCCTCACCGTCCCTGGCTCGGTGATCGACTCCCTGAAGTGGCAGTCCTCCCCTAAAAACATGCTCCAAGGAGTTCCATTCTGGGACAGAGCTCCGTCTCTGGAGCTAGTGTCTGATACCTTGGACCTGAGTTGGGGGACCCACGTGGTGGGTGTTCAGACCCAAGGTCTGTGGTCGGCCCAAGACTTGACCCTACACATAAACATGAAAGAACTGTGGGTGGTGCGTCTAGCATGCACGGCGTTCCTCCCACACCTCACCGGGAGGGTGGTACGGGTGCTCATGGGCAATACGGCCTCAATGTTCTGCATCAAAAGGCAAAGTGGGACTCGATCCTCGGGCCTCTGCCATGAAGCCCTTAGATTCTGGGACTTCTGTGTAGCCCACGATATCTGCTTAAGGGCTTTCCACCTACCAAGCGCTCGCAACGAGTGAGTGGATCGCCTGATAAGGGAATTCTCCTCCCAATACAAGTGGTCCCTTCATCCAGAAGTGGCCCACCAGCTCTTCCAAGAGTGGGGTACTCCCCAGGTGGACATGTTTGTGACCTGGCAGAACCAGGGTGGCCCCCCACTTCTGCTCATGTGGAGGACTGGGGAAGGGTGCCATCTCTGACGCCTTCCTCCTGCAGTGGGTGGGCCTGCTCCTCGATGCCTTTTTCCTGTTTCCCTTGATCAGCAAGGTGCCGCAAAAGATAAAGATGGACAAGTCCAGGGTCCTCCTGACTGCCCCAGCGGCTGAGGCAGCACTGGTATGGGACCCTTACGAGCCTGGCTATCATGCGGCTGCTGCCATCTCGTCCGGACCTGTTGCCCCAATCTGGCAGCCCTCCACTTTACGGCTTGGCTGCTCAGTGGTTAGGTAGGGATTAGAGGACATGCTTGGAAGGGGTCCAGCGGGTCCTCCTGGAGAGCAGACGGCCCTCTACAAGACAGACCTGCTTGGCGAAATGGGCACGCTTCTCCACATGGGCTACCGAGAAAGGGGTCTCCCCGATGGCTGCCTCGATCCAGTTCATTCTAGACTACCTCCTGCACCTTAGCACTCAGGGCCTGGCACCCTTGTCTGTCAGGGTACATTTCGCAGCCATTTCAGCCTTCCACCCATCGGTGCAGGGCCATATGGTGTTTTCCTATGCCATGACATGCTGGTTCCTCAAAGGCCTGGACCTTCTCTTCCCCTATGCTAGGCCCCCCCGTTCCTCAATGGGACCTAAACCTGGTACTATCCTGCCTCCCGGAGCCCCCATTAGAACCCCTGGCCACATGCTCATGGTCGCACCTCTCCTGGAAGGTGGCCTTTCTGGTAGCAATCACATCGGCTAGGGGGGTCTCAGAACTCAGGGCCTGTACACAGTTCTCCACAAGGCCAAGGTCCAGCTCTGCCCACACTTGGCATTCCTCTCAATGGTGGTCTCCGCCTTCCACATGGGCTAGGACATGTTCTTGCCAGTCCTCTGCCCTAAACTACACTCGTCCAATGAGGAGCGTCATCTCCACACGCTTGATGTGCGCAGGGCTCTGGCCTTCCACCTCGAGCGGACCAAACCATTCAGAAAGTCCTCACAGCTGTTTGTAGCATCAGCTGAGTGCATGAAGGACTGGCCGATCTCCACGCAGTGTGTCTCCAACTGGATCAGTTTGTGCATCCATACCTGTTATTACCTGGCGGATGTTCCCATTCTGCCAATTGTGAAGGTACACTCGACTTGAGCACAAGCTTCATCGGCAGCCTTCTTGGCCCTTGTCCCTATCCAGGACATTTGTAGGGCCTCTACCTGGTCTTCGGTTCACACGTTCACCTCGCACTATGCACTTGTCTCCCAAACCAGGGACGATGCTGAGTTCGGTAGGGCGGTCCTCCGTCCCAGAAACTTGTGAACTCCTACCCATCTCCAACAAATATAGTTTGGAATCACCTACTATGGAACAGTCACTCGAAGAAGAAAAGACAGTTACCTTTTCCTTAACTGGTGTTCTTCGAGATGTGTTGCTCATGTCTGTTCCACATCCCGCCCTCCTTTCCCAATGTTGGAGTGGTCTCACAAGAAGGAACTGAGGGTAGAGAAGTGCATGGCACCTCTTATAGGGCACCACAGTGGCGCCACCCCAGGAGCATGAGGAGGGGTACTTCACCTACAGGTACTGCTAAGGGAAAAGCTTTCGGGCACCGGTGCACGTGGCGAGCACGCACACCTACTGTGGAATAGCCACAAGCAACACATCTCAAAGAACACCAGTTACGGAAAAGTTAACAGTTACGGAAAAGTTAACTGTCTTTTTTTAATAGACTGTGAAATAATATCTTTCTGGAGTTTACATAGTTGTTTTTATATCTATGAAGAATGATAGTAGCTAAAGTTGGGATACTCAAAAGGAAATAAGATTAAAAAAACTCCATAGTCATGATAAAACAACTAGAACTTTTAGTTCAAAATATGAACAAATGTGAAACAAATGCAAATTAGTAATTTTGCAGCGAATATCCTTACATGAAGACAACTTGGATTCAGTAAAGGACATGAAACCCCTTTAAGTAACACATCCTCCTTTATTCAATGTGTTTTAGTAATAAATGGGGAAAAAGCCACCTTGGAAACCCCAACATTTGCTCAGAAACGGCAGCGCACTCTAGACATGCTGATTCGCTCTTTATACCAGGACCTCATGCCTGATCTACACAAGGTAAATCCAAGACCTGAGTGATCTTTATGCATTTCATATTCTCCCCAGTGGCATATTAAGTGGCCTGTTGCTCAAGAAGATATTCACTCTGGTGAGTACAGATTTCCATACATTAAGTTGGACAGCAAAGGGGTGTTCTTCTTCTTTATGTTTTAATTGCATGAAAATCAGCAGTAAGTCATAACAACCACCATACTGGGTAGCTCACCTGCACTGTCAAGGCCTTCACGTTTATTTTTCCTTCAGTGATTGGCTGATATGAGAAATGTTGCTATAGCAAGTCATTGAAGTAGTGAGGATGGTGCTTTATCTCTTCTCCCTAGGACTTAAGACAAATTGAGACAAGTCAGCCCTTACTCAGTAGAGATCACAGGAGCACTTTTAGGTGCAAGATCACCATGAGTCATCGTCTATTGGCATCCAGACTCACGCAAAGATCTCAGTGAATGTCTGTCTTAATCTCTTTGGTCATATGGCTACTTGCACTTATGTGACACCATATGTCAGATTGCTCAATCTTCATCCTCTCCAAGTCTGGCTGAGGTCAATGTATCAGCCAAGTGGACACAACATGACACCATGTGTGCTTGTTCCCAGGAATGTCCTTTCATCAACACTTGATCAAACAATCCTCTGAACAATCCTTTTTTTTTTTTTTTTTTTTTTTTTTAAAAAAGAACATGCTTAATAGGAGGTCCTTCAGTGATGTGTTACCAGAATCCCCTAGATCAGCACGGAAGAAAGAGGAGGCCCGTCAAGCAGAATTTGTCCGACTTGGTCAGGTAGGTTTTATATAGAAAGTATTGGTAAAATGAATCACTCCACTGGGATGTATGGAGTAAGATCAGGGGTGTGTATCCGAAAACAGGCTTGTGAGATTCCAACTGGTTCCAGCTTATTTGGGGCAGAATTAAATAAGCAAATCAAAGGGCTGACTGCATTTACTGCTGTTAATTTAGTCATGAATCTCATGAAATATATTAGGAGCACTTTCAGGAACAAACCTGTCAGCAGAAGGGGAGATGTATTTAATCTGTATTGTGGTAATAGTGTTTAACACTTATCTGAAGCATTCCCTTTATTTAGTAAAATTATATTATATTATGGGAAATATTTAAAAAAATGGTGATTGTAGCTCAAAGCAAATGAGACCTTAATGATTACACAAAATTCTTGTTTTTATAGTATAAAAATGTAGATGCAATTTACTGATTTTGTTTTAATCTTTTAAAGTAAATTGACATACAATGTAGTGAAGATGGCAAATGCTAGGGCAGAAAATTACAATAGCAATATGTTGTTGTCAGTAGCTACCGGTGTGGTGCTTTGCTCTTGTTCAATGATATCAGTCAGCTGCGTGCGTGTTCCCTCTGTGTGCTGCCCCAGTTCTGCGCAGACAGCTGACACAGCAGACCCTGAGAGAACCCCCAAAGACCACAGAGTCTAGTAAGGTACGAAGGCACCCGGGCCAGGTTTATTGTCAAACGAAGCACAGTGATAGTTTCCCATAGACACTACAAGACATACTATGAATTTGTGCCCCCAACAATGGACCGGTTCAGTCAGTGGTGGGACTCTCCACTGCCCCCTAGGCCCGACACAGACATTGCCCCAGGGCTGTATTCTTATACACAACTACGAATAAGTGTGGCAAAGCGCCTTCTCTGACTCACCAGGCTCTAGTCCTTTAAGCTCTGGCAAGGCAAGTGCTGCCTAGGCAAACCGCCTAGAAAGCCCAAGGGCAGGCTTTTCCCTTCCCCTAGTCACTCCTCCTTGGCTGGGTCTTCTGCCCGTTGTCCAGGGAAAGCAGTCTCCTGGCTTGGAGAGGCTCCCTGTCCTGCTGCCCCCAACCTGCTGGCAGCCTCACTCCCTCTATCTCTCTCCCCTCCCTTTCATAGCCGGGGTGGGTTTAAAAAGGACTCTGGCAGCCTTTTAATTGGGCTCAGCTGATCCTGCTTGGGCCACTGGCAGCCTTACTCAGCTGAACCCAATTCACCTGTAGTTACCTCCCTTATCATCAACCCCTCTGGCAGCAGTCTGCTCTGGGTTTACCACACAAGTTACACATCATTCCTGACATACTGAGGTGCAGCCCTTCCACATAGTAAGGTACAGCCCCTCTACGTAGTAAGGTGCTGCTTCTCACCTTGTACATGTTGGTTCGAGCAAAACAACTCTATCCATCATATTACCCTTTTGCCCTTGTCTTTAGGATGGGTCGGCCTGTTCCTTGTTATCTGTATGGAAGGTACAAGTGTTCTGGTACCTTGTAGGTTTGTGTGCTTTTGCAACATCAGCCCTTTCCTTGCCAGCTTCTGTGAGCAGCGCCTGCCTCTAGCTCACAGCTTAGCTTTGTTTTATGTTAGCAAAGTCTTGACTGTTACTTTAGCTTATGCCTTGTGCTGAGCCTCTAATACCAGGGTTCATGTTTCAGGCCTCATCTTACTACATATGTTAATAACTAGGCAACAATATAAATGACGGAAGTACAGCTAAATAGAGAATTGTGCAGAATTACATTCACAGAAAGGATAGTGAACAGAGGATGAGTTATTAAGAAAGCTAATTTAAGTAAAAAAGATAAACGACTTTCAGATGCCACTGTGGACGTGTTTCTGGAGAAACAATGACTTAAGGCATATGTAGAACTAGCAGGAAGCAAAGATTTAAATAAATGTAAAATATGACAGGCAGCCTTTTTTTGGCCTGGAAATAATTGGCTCAGATCTTTGGCTTCAGTTGAGGTTCAAAGTTCTCAATAGTGCAGATCAGCTGGAGTAGTGCAAAGAAGTATAGGTATTGTGAATTTGGGCAGCTCAAAATAAATTAACTACTTGCAATGCTTGCTAAGAGTTAGTTTTTCTATCAGTCTTTAAAGGGAAATTAAGAATATAAGAATAGTCATACTGTGTTAGACCAAAGGTCCATCTAGCCCAGTATCCTGTCTTCTGACACAGTGGCCAATGGTAGGTGCTCCAGAGGGAGTGAACAGAACAGGTAATCATCAAACGATCCATCCCCTGTCACCCATTCCCAGCTTTTGGCAAACAAAGGCTAGGGACACCATCCCTGCCCATCCTGGCTAACATCTAGGGCCCTATCAAATTCATGGCCATGAAAAACACACCACGGACCATAACATCTGGTCTTTTACGTGCAAACCTTATAGTATACAGATTTTGCAGGGAAGATCAGTGTTTCTCAGATTGGGGGTCCTGACCCAAAAGGGACTGGCAGGAAGGTCACAGGGTTATTTGAGGTGGATGCAGAATCGCCACCCTTACTACTTTGCTGCCTTGAGAGCTATGTGACTGGAGAGTGATGGCTGTTGTCCGGCACCCAGCTCTGAATGAAGTGCCCTGCCATCAGTAGCACAGAAGTAAGGGTGGCAACCAGACAGCTGGGCAGCCAGATAGTGGCGGCTACTGACTGAGGGCCCAGCAATACCATACCATGACATTCTTACTTCTGTGCAGCTGGTGGTGGCGGCTCTCCTTTCAGAGCTGAGGTCCTAGAAAGCAACTGCCACTCTCCAGCTGCTCAGCTCTGAAGGCAGTGTTGCCACCAGCAACGCAGAAGTAGGGGTAGAAGTACCATAACCCTTCATACAATAACCTTGCGACCCCCTGACAACTGCTTTTTTTTGAGACAGGACTCCTACAGTTACAGATTTAAATAACTGAAATAATGAAATTTGCAATTTTAAAAATTCTATTATTGTGCGATTGACCAAAATGGACCATGAATTTGCTAGGGCCCCACTAATAGCCATTGATGGACCTATTCTTAGCTAGTTCTTTTTTGATTCCTGTTGTAATCTTGGCCTCACAACATCCTCTGGCAAAGAGTTCCAGAGACTGACTGTGCATGGTATGAAAAAATATTTCGTTTTGTTTGTTTTAAACCTGCTGCGTATTAATTTCATTTAATGATCCCTAGTTCTTGCATTATGAGAAGGAGTAAATAACACTTTCTTATTTACTTTCTCCACACCAGTCATGATTTTATAGACCTCAATCATATCCCCCCTCAGTTGTCTCTTTTCCAAGCTGAAAAGTCCATCTTATTAATCTCTTGCCATACGGAAGCCGTTTCATACCCCTGATCAATTTGTTAAGAACATAAGAACATAAGAAGGGCCGTACTGGGTCAGACCAAAGGTCTGTCTAGCCCAGGATCCTGTCTACCGACAGTGGCCAATGCCAGGTGCCCCGGAGTGAGTGAACCTAACAGGTAACGATCAAGTGATCTCTCTCCTGCCATTCATCCATCACCCCCCTCTGACAAACAGAGGCTAGGGACACCATTCCTTACCCAGCCTGGCTAATAGCCATTAATGGACTTAGCCTCCATGAATTTATCCAGTTCTCTTTTAAACCCTGTTATAGTCCTAGCCTTCACAGCCTCCTCAGGCAAGGAGTTCCACAGGTTGACTGTGCACTGTGTAAAGAAGAACTTCCTTTTATTTGTTTTAAACCTGTTGCCCACTAATTTCAATGGGTGGCCCCTAGTTCTTCTATTATGGGAACAAGTAAATAACTTTTCCTTATTCACTTTCTCCACGCCACTCATAATTTTATATACCTCTATCATATCCCCCCTTAGTCACCTCTTTTCCAAGCTAAAAAGTCCTAGCCTCTTTAATCTCTCCTCATATGGGACCCCTTCCAATCCCCTAATCATTTTAGTTGCCCTTCTCTGAACCTTTTCTAATGCCATTATATCTTTTTTGAGATGAGAAGATCACATTTGTACACAGTATTCAAGATGTGGGCGCACCATGGATTTGTATAAGGGCAATAAGATATTCTCCGTCTTATTCTCTATCCCTTTGTTAATGATTCCTAACATCCTGTTTGCTTTTTTGACCGCCGCTGCACACTGCATGGACATCTTCAGAGAACTATCCACGATGACTCCAAGATCTCTTTCCTGAATAGTTGTAGCTAAATTAGCCCCCATCATATTGTATGTATAGTTGGGGTTATTTTTTCCAAAGTGCATTACTTTACATATATCCACATTAAATTTCATTTGCCATTTTGTTGCCCACTTAGTTTTCACTTAGTTTTGTGAGATCTTTTTGAAGTTCTTCACAGTCTGCTTTGGTCTTAACTATTTTGAGCAGTTTAGTATCATCTGCAAACTTTGCCACCTCACTGTTTACCCCTTCCTCCAAATCACTGATGAATAAGTTGAATAGGATTGGTCCTAGGACTGACTCTTGGGGAACACCACTAGTTACCCCTCTCCATTCTGAAAATTTACCATTTATTCCTACCCTTTGTTCCCTGTCTTTTAACCAGTTCGCAGTCCACGAAAGGATCTTCCATCTTATCCCATGGCAAGTTAATTTACGTAAGAGCCTTTGGTGAGGGACCTTGTCAAAGGCTTTCTGAAAATCTAAGTATACTGCGTCCACTGGATCCCTCTTGTCCACATGTTTGCTGACCCCTTCAAAGAACTCTTAATAGATTAGTAAGACATGATTTCCCTTTACAGAAACCATGCTGACTTTTGCCCAACAATTTATGTTCTTCTATGTGCCTGACAATTTTATTCTTTACTATTGTTTCAACTAATTTGCCCGGTACGGACGTTAGACTTACCGGTCTGTAGTTGCCGGGATCACCTCTAGAGCCCTTTTTAAATATAGGCGTTACATTAGCTATCTTCCAGTCATTGGGTACAGAAGCCAGTGTAAAGGACAGGTTACAAACCCTAGTTAATAGTTCCGCAATTTCACATTTGAGTTCTTTCAGAACTCTTGGGTGAATGCCATCTGGTCCTGGTGACTTGTTACAGTTAAGTTTATCAATTAGTTCCAAGACCTCCTCTAGTGACACTTCAATCTGTGACAATTCCTCAGATTTGTCACCTACAAAAGACGGCTCAGGTTTGGGAATCTCCCTAACGTCTTCAACCATGAAGACCGAAGTAAAGAATTCATTTAGTTTCTCCGCAATGACTTTATCATCTCTAAGTGCTCCTTTTGTATCTCTATCATCCAGGGGCCCCACTGGTTGTTTAGCAGGCTTCCTGTTTCTGACGTATTTAAAAAACATTATTACCTTTTAAGTTTCTGGCTAGCTGTTCTTCAAATTCCATTTTGGCTTTTCTTATTACATTTTACACTTAATTTGGCAGTGTTGCCCTTTTTTGAATCTTTTCCAATTCCGGTATATCTTTTTTGAGATGGGGCAGCAACCACATCTGCACACAGTATTCAAGATTTGGTCATACGATGGATTTATATAGAGTTGGTATGATATTTTCTGTCTTCTTATCTATCCCTTTCTTAATGATTCCCAACATTCTGTTCACTTTTTTGACTGCCGCTGCACATTGAGTGGATGTTTTCAGAGAACTATGCACCATGATTCCCAAGATCTCTTTCTGGAGTGGTAAGAGCAAATTTAGACACCATCATTTTATATGTATAGTTGGGATTATATTTTCTAGTGTGCATTACTTTGCATTTATCAATATTGAATTTCATCTGCCATTTTGTTGCCCAGTCACCCAGTTTTATGAGATCCTTTTGTAGCTCTACGCAGTCTGCCTGGAACTTAACTATATTGATTAGTTTGATATCATCTGCAATTTTTGCCATCTCACTCTTTGCCCCTTATTCTAGATAATTTATGAATATGTACAATAGAACCGGTCCCAGTACAGAACTCTGGGGGGACACCACTATTTACCTCTCTCCATTCTGAAAACCGACCATTTATTCCTACCTTCTGTTTCCTATCTTTTAACCAGATACCAGTCCGTGAGAGGACCTTATCTGTTATCCCATGACAGATTACTTTGCTTAAGAGCCTTTAATGAGGGACTTTCTGAACATCTAAGTACACTATATTGACTGGTTCCCCCTTGTCCACATGTTTGTTGATCCCCTCAAAGAATTCTAGTAGATTGGTGAAGCATGATTTCCCTTTACAAAAACCATGTTGACTCTTCCCCAACAAATTACGTTCATCTATGTGTCTGACAGTTTTGTTCTTTAGCAGAGTTTGAGCCAGTTTGTCTGGTATTGAAGTCAGGCTTACCAGCTTGTAATTGCCAGGGTCATCTCTGGAGCCCTTTTTAAAAATTGGCATCACATTAGCTATCCTCCAGTCATTTGGTACAGAAGCTAATTTAAATGATAGATTACAGACTACAGTTAGCAGTTCTGCAATTTCACATTTGAGTTCCTTCAGAACTCTTGGGTGAATACCATCTGGTCCTGGTGACTTATTACTGTTTAGTTTATCAATGTGTTGCAAAACTTCCTCTGACATCTCAATCTGGGACAGTTCCTCAGATTTGTTACCTAAAAAGAATGGCTCAGGTTTGGGAATCGTCCTCGCATCCTCAGCTGTCAAGACCGATGCAAATAATTCATTTAGTTTCTCTTCAATTGCCTTATTGTCCTTAGTGCTTTAGCATCTCAATCATCCAGTGGCCCCACTGGTTGTTTAGCAGGCTTCCTGCTTCTGATGTAGAAGTTATTCCATAAAGAGGAATTTGCTTTCTTCTTTGTATGCATTATTCCATCATTGTTGATTCCATGTGACTATATGGAATTGAAACACTGGATTTTGATCTGATTGTGAAGCTCTTCTAGTCAATGACAATATGTAAGGATAAACTAATTCAGATTCTCATTTGTCTTTTCACTGCTACTTTGTGTGACATTGGTATTGTGTTCTGTACTATGAGCTAAGTGTTTTTCAAAATCAGCATGCTTCTGTTGACCTGCATCTTGAAGGGTTTGTAAAGCTGTTCATGACAAATTTGGTTTATATCATTCCCCAAGAATGTGCAAATAGTGTTACTTAATGTCTTGAAATGCACTTTTAAAAATGACAGAGTCCTGTGGCACCTTAAAGACTAACTAAAGTATTAGAGCATAAGATTTCATGGGCTAATACCCACTTCGTTGGATGCATGCATCCGAACAAGTGGATATTAGCCCACAAAAGCTTATGCTCTAATACTTTAGTTAGTCTTTAAGGTGCCACAGGACTCTTTGTCACTTCTGCAATTCCAGACTAACACGGCTACCGCTCTGATTCTTGACTTTTAAAAATGTGACATTAACTATGTAGGGCCAGATTCTCAGCTGGTGTAAAGGGTGTAGTTAAGGGATCAATATCAAAATTGAAAGGTGAATAAGAATCTGGTTAAAGGGGAGACTACAATGGGTCATACTGAAAGGTGAACTGTCAGGCTGGAGGGAGGTTACTAATGGGTAACTCAAGGGTTGGTTTTGGGACCAATCTTATTTAATCCCTTTATTACTGACCTTGGCACAAAAAATGTGAGGGTGCTAATAAAGTTGGCGTATGACATAAAGCTGGGAGGTATTGCCAGTACAGAGAGAGACCGGGATATCATACAAGAAGATCTGGATGACCTTGTAAACTGGCATAATAGTAATAAGATGAAATTTCATAGTGACAAGTGCAAGGTCAAGCATTTAGGGATTAATAACAAGATTTTTTGTTGTAAGCTATGGACACATCAGTTGGAAGTATCAGAGGAGGAGAAGAACCTCGGAGTATTGGTTGATCACAGCATGATTGAGCCGTCAATATGACATGGCTGTGAAAAAAGCTAATGTGGTCTTAGGATGTATTAGATGAGGTATTTTCAATAGAGATAAGGAGGTGTTAGTACCGTTATACAAGGCACTGGTGAAACCTCATCTAGAGTATTGTGTGCAGTTCTAGTCTCTCATGTTTAAGAAGGATGAATTCAAATGGGAACAGGTACAGAGAAGGGCTACTAAGATGATCCGAGGAATGGAAAATCTGTCTTATGAAAGGAGACTCAAAGAGCTTGGCTTGTTTAGCCTGACCAAAAAAAGTCTGAGGGGAGATATGATTGCTCTCTGTAAATATATCAGAGGGATAAATACCATGGAGGGAGAGGAATTATTTAAGCTCAGTACCCATGTGGACACAAGAACAACTGGATATAAACTGGCCATCAGGAAGTTTAGACTTGAAAGTAGACAAAGGTTTCTAACCATCAGAGGAGTGAATTTCTGGAACAGCCTTCCAAGGAAAGCAGTGGGGACAAAAGACATATCTGGCTTCAGATTAAACTTGATAATTTATGGAGAGGATGGTATGATGGGCTAGCCTAATTTTGGCAATTAATTGATCTTTGACTATTAGCGGTAAATATGCTCACTGGCCTGTGATGGGATGTTAGATGTGGTAGGATCTGAGTTACTACAGAGAGTTCTTTCCTGGATGTCCAGCTGATGAGTCTTGCCCACATGCTCAGGGTTTAGCTGTTCACCATGTTTGGGGTCGGAAAGGAATTTTCCTTCAGGGCAGATTGGCCAAGACTGGGGGGGTTTTTCATCTTCCTCTGCAGCATGGGGTATGGTTCACTTGTTGGAGGATTCTCTGCACCTTGAAGTCTTTAAACCATGATTTGAGGACTTCTGTAGCTCAGACAGAGGTTAGCCATTTATTACAGGAGTGGGTGGATGAGATTCTGTTGCCTGTGTTGTGCAGAAGATCAGACTAATCTATGAGTCCCTTCTGACCTTAAAGTCTATGAGTCTATAAGCTCATTGACTTAATTTGTGGCTGTGAGGACTTATTATTTAAGGTGTTCTTCGTTAATTTATTTGCTATGTTAAGTTTTGTTTTTGCCAACAGCGGATATATTGTGTCTGATGATATATAATTTTCCAGCATCTTATTGAACAGTTTATTCTCTGCTCAAAACACATGGAATGGCTGGTTTTCTTATAAAGAAATTATGTAATGTGGCACAGAAATTGAGAGTTGGATCTATTATAATTATAGTCTGAAATTGCTTCCCTCCCTTCCCCAATAGTCAGTCTCCATACTTAGTATTTATTTATCCATTCGGTGTTATCAGCTAAGAACAAATGCTAAATGAAATATCTGTCTTGTTTAAGGCACTGAAACTGAAAACCATTGTGAGAGGAGATGCCCTAACTAGTTCAGCAACCACAAGCCTCTATAAAAAGGAGGTAAGTGGACATTTATACATGATAATGTGCGAAGTTGCTCAAAATCTTGGCATTCCAGGTGCATCTGAATATTGGAATTCATTCCAAATCTTATAATGCATGTATGTAATTTGATTCAGTAACAGAAGCGAAAACATTGACATTGATCCATGTATCAGTGCATAATATTAGAATGGCTCTGCAAGCAGGGCCCAGTAAATGAATGGGTATGGAAACTATCTCTGAACTTAAAGCAGGTTTCAGCAGTTCCACAGTTGTTTGGGTGAAGCAGTAAATGAAAATGCTAGTTGTTTTATGTGTACGTTTATGTGATTCTTGTAACTTTTGCTTCATGCAAATACAATTAAATTGCATTGTTGTTCCTAATAAAGGGCCAGAGTTTTCCTGGCCGTAGTGCGGGTGTGCAGGAGTGGAAAGTGCAAGGAGCACCTCTGTGCACTCTGCACAGTGGCCAGGTGCAGAAGCAGTCCCTGTGCTTGGAGAAATGCAGGGACTGCACAGTCTATGTCCCAGGGACATACAGCATCCTGAAGAGGTGGTGCCATGGGCTGACCCCTTTCTGCACCAGCCCATGAAACTGGTCAGGTAGAGAAAGCTGAGTCATCTAAAGTGCTGATACAACATGTGCACTTCCACTGCATAATTCCTGCTGGAGCTACTTGGGAAGGGCAATTTTGCACAACCACTATCACATGCCAATGCCTAAATGCCACAGTCTGGACCATAGAGCATAAGGAAGTTCCATACAAATGTTGGTAAACATACATTCTGGATCTGAACTTTATTTCTGAAGCAGAAATGCAGGGGAGATGTTTTCAAAGTGTTTCACTGGTTATCTGCTATATGCCACACTCAGTAGAGTCAAGCTGCTGACCTCCCATACTTCTGGAAATTTACCCCACATGGTTTATCTTGAAGCGAAAGAACATTCTGAATACCAAGTGCTGTCTCTTCCTGCACCTGCAAGATGTGACCTTTTCCCAAAAGGAGATTCAATGCCCCCGTTGCACAAATATAGCTTATATTTATTAACCTCCCAAACTAACTGAAAGAGGGAATTTTTGCCTCTCCTGGCAAACAGACCAAATTCTGATATTTTTAACTCCAAAAGTGAAGGCCTTGAGCGCTAGCCAACAACGCTCTGTAAACTTCTGAACC